>QJPP01003673.1:0-203954 GCA_003996215.1 Jaltomata sinuosa
AGGGTCATTACATCATCCACTACTAAAAAGGGCTTTTGTCCTCGAAAGTCAAGGTCAAGGGGGTACCTGAAGGCTAAAATAGCTGTGGATACTGATCCCGCATATCTCTCTCGGTCTCCCAGGTAGCCTCCTCGACTGGACGGTGTCTCCACTGAACCTTAACAACCGGGATCTCTCGAGACCTCACTCTCCTGACATCTCTGGCCAAAATAGTTGTCGGCTCCTCAACAAAGGCTAAACCCTCATCCAACTGCACTGAATCCCACTGCAATACATGAGACTCATCTGGTACATACCGACGCAACATCGAAACATGGAACACAGGCTGTATAGCTGAAAAACATCGAGGCAACGGCCTAACTGATACGGCAAACGCTAAACACAATCTTCTGCAGAAATCTCAAATGGCCCAATGTACCTGGGGCAAGCTTGCCCCCGCCTACCAAAATCTCATCACCCCTTCATGCGATACACGAAAAACACCAACAGTCACCGACACTAAACTCCAAGGCAACGAAGCCTACGATCAATCATAACGCTTCGCCTGCTCTGAGTGCCCGAAGTCTGTCCTGAATCACTCGGACTCGGTCTAAGGAATCTCGAAGCAAATCTGTGCTCTGTGGCCCAGCACTAAAACAATCAAACCAACCTACCGGTGATCTGCAACGCCTGCCATACAAAGCCTCAAAAGGTGCCATGCCGATACTCGAATGGAAGTTGTTATTATAAGCAAACTCTGCCAAGGGAACAAACTAATCCCAAGAACCTCCAAAGTCAAGAACACAGGCTCGAAGCATATCCTCCAAAATCTGAATGGTCCTCTCGGACTGGCCATCTGTCTGAGGGTGGAAAGCGGTACTAAGATGAACCTCTGTACCTAAATCTCGCTGAATAGCCCTCCAGAACTGAGATGTGAACTGAGTGCCGCGGTCTGAAATGATAGAAGCTGGGACCCCGTGCAACCGAACAATCTCACGAAGGTAGATCTGAGCTAACCTCTCTGTGCCATAAGAAGTCTGAACCGGCAAGAAATGTGCTGACTTAGTCAGCCTATCAACAATCACCCATATGGAATCAAACCCATGACAAGTACGGGTCAAACCAACAAAAAAGTCCATAGTAATCCCTTCCCACTTTCACTCAGGAATGGGAAGTCGCTGCATCAAACCACCAGGTCTCATGTGCTCGAACCTAACCTGCTGACAGTTCAAGCACCGAGATACAAACTCCACTATATCCTGCTTCATACCACTCCACCAGTAAAGCTTCCTCAAGTCTCTATACATCTTTGCTATGCCAGGGTGAATGGAGTATCTAGTACAATGTGCCTCATGAAGTATCAACTGAATCAAATCACTAATCCTCGGAACACATAGGCGACTATCAAACCTCAGAACCCCATCTGAATCTAGAGTAGCCCGACTGGTCTCACCCTGAACAACCCGGTCACGAAGGTCACTCAACTGCTGATCCTCAAACTGACGGCTCTGAATCTGATCAACCAAAGTAGAACGAACCTCAATACTGGTGAGAACTCTGCTAGAATCCGACAAGTCAAGCCTAACCAAACGGTTAGCCAAGGACTGGATGTCCAAGGCCAACGGTCGCTCTGAAACTGAAAGAGAAGCTAGGCTACCCATACTTACTGCCCTCCGACTCAAGGCATCCGCTACCACGTTTGCCTTGCCCAGATGATACAGAATAGTGAAGTCATAGTCCTTCAGTAACTCGACCCATCTCCTCTGCCTCGAGTTCAACTCCCGCTGACTCGTGATATACTGAAGACTACGGTGATCGGTGAAGATCTCACAGTGAACTCCATATAGGTAATGCCTCCAGATATTGAGCGCGAAAACTACCGCCGCCAACTCTAAGTCATGAGTGGGGTAGTTGCGCTCGTGAACCTTCAGCTGTCTCGACGCATATGCTATTACTCGACCCTACTACATCAACACACAACCAATACCAACCCCATAAGCATCATAATACACGGAGAAGCTCTGACCCTCAACCGACAAAGTCAAAACTGGAGCTGAAGTCAATAAGGCCTTAAGCCTCTGGAAGCTATCCTCACACTGGTCCGACCACTGAAATGGGACATCCTTCCTAGTCAGCATAGTCAAGGGTGCTGCTATGGAAGAAAATCCCTCAACGAACCGTCTGTAGTAACCTGCTAACCCAATAAAGCTACGAACCTCAGTAACAGTAGTAGGTCTAGGCCACTCACAAACCGCTGAAATCTTTCCCGGATCAACCCTAATCCCATCCTTAGACACCACGTGACCTAGGAATGCAACTGACTCAAGCCAAAACTCACACTTTGAGAACTTGGCATAAAGACGATGATCTCTCAAAGCCTGGAGTATAACCCTCAAGTGCTGCTCATGCTCATCTCTACTACGCAAGTATACCAAGATGTCATCTATAAAAACTATCACAAATGAGTCCAAATGCGGGCCAAGAATCCTGTGCATCAAGTTCATAAAGGCTGCGGGGGCATTAGTCAACCCAAAAGACATCACCAGGAACTCATAATGGCCATAACGTGTCCTGAATGCTGTCTTAGGGATGTCCACCGCCTTAATCCTCAACTGATGGTAGCCGGACCTCAAATCAATCTTCGAAAACACGACTGAACCCTGAAGCTGGTCAAACAAATCATCAATCCTCGGCATCGGATACCTATTCTTCACTGTCACCCTATTCAGCTGCCTATAATCAATACACATGCGCATCGACCCATCCTTCTTCTTCACAAAGAGAACAGGAGCACCCCAAGGTGACACACTAGGTCTAATAAACCCCTTAGCTAACAGATCCTGGAGTTGCTCCTTAAGCTCCCTCAACTCAGCCGGAGCCATACGGTAAGGAGAAATAGAAATAGGCCTAATGCCCGGCTCTAGCTCAATAGCGAAATCAATATCTCTCTCAGGTGGAAGGCCTGGCAGGTCGGTAGGAAACACATCAAGGAAGTCTCTAACCACAGGAACGGGCTCAGAAGAAGTAGGGTCAGCACTAACATCTCGGACATATGCTAGATAAGCTAAACACCCACGGGAAATCAACTTCCTAGCTCGAAGACAAGAGATGATCCCAGATGGTGCATGGCTAACAGAACCCTACCACACAACCGGGGATACACCGGGCACAGCTATGGTAATGGTCTTGGCATAACAATCCAAAACCACACGGTGAGGGGATAACCAGTCCATGCCCAGTATCACATCAAAATCTAGCATATCAAGAATCATCAAATCACCCCAAGGCTCTGAATCACCAACAGATAACATACAGGATCTCACAATCCGATCCACTACTAAAGAATCTCCTACTGGGGTTGAAACAGAAACAGGAACAGATAATGGCTCACTAGCCAACCCCAAACAAGGCACAAAGTAGGCAGATACTTATGAACAAGTGGATCCAGGATCAAATAAAGCCATAGCAGACTGATGGCACACAGAAATCATACCTGTAATCACAGCATCTGAGGCCTCTGCCTATGGTCTCCTACGGACCGCGTAAAACTGACGACGACCTCCACCTACCCGACCGCCATCCCTACCACCTGCTTTGCCGCGCGGAACACCACCTCTACCCTGACGACCACCCCCTCAAGCTGGGGGCTGAACTACTCATAAAGGCTCGGCCAACTGAACTGTACCCTGCTGAGGGCAATCTCTAGCAAAATGACCGATCACACCACAAGTAAAACAAGCCCCTGGCGGCCTACTCGATCGAGATGAACCAGCAGATCCCGCATAACCACCACGGCCTGATGCCCCAGAAACTGTACCCCTCGAAGATTGGCCGCCATATCCCTGATGGCTGCTCTAACCCTGCTCGAACTGGGTACTACCGAAAGTCTGAAGGGAAGCCTGAACCGATCGGCTGGACTGACCCTGGTACTGTTGTGGCTGATAACTCTGGCTCCACTGGCCAGGACCTCTACCACCATATCTGGAACCACTATAGACACCCTGATGTCGAGGCCTCTTATCTCTGGACCCCTGATCATGTCGCTGTAAGTCCTCCACAGTGCGAGCATAGTCTACAATAGCCTGGAATGACCGACCACTAGCAATCAATATCTCAGCTGGCTGCCTGATCTCTGGCCTCAAACCCCATACAAATCTGCGAATCCTATAAGCCTCGATAGGAATGATCATAGCTCCGAATGGTGCTAGCTGATGAAAACGGGTCTCATACTCCGAGATAGTCGTAGACCCCTGTACAAGGTGAGTAAACTTCTCCCTGTGACGCTCCCGATCACTCTGGGGTAGGAACTTGGCCATAAAGGCCTCATAAAACTCAGACCAGTTCAAAGGAGATGACGACGGTGGTCTACAAGCAACCTGGGCCCTCCACCATAACTTCGCTGGGCCCTCCAACTGGTAGGTAGTATAACCAACCCCGTGAGTCTCTAACAAACCCAAATGATGCAACATCTCCTCACAGGTAGTAATAAAGTCATGTGGATCCTGTCCAGGAGTACCAGCAAACCTCGGAGGTGCTAACCTCAAAAACCTACCCAACGCCTTCTTCTCTGACTCTGTCATAACTGGGCGAGGAGCAAGAGGCTGTGCAACAGATGGAGCCGAAATGACCTCCGCACGGGGAGCCATAGTAGCCAGCTGCGCTCCTAAGCTCTGTGCACCCAGGGCTGCCCCCTGAGTGGATGTCTGCGCTACCTCGGAAGGCCGCTCTCCAATCACACCCAAAAGTTGTAATAGTAATCCCCGAATATCTGGAGACTGAGCTGCGGCTGGAGCTGGCACATAAGTGGGCACTGGGGCTGGTACTGGAGCTGGTGCTGGAGCTGGTGGTACCTGGGCTTCCCCCTGATCCACATGCTGCTCGGGCTCTATCTCCACCCTAGCATCTCTAGCAGGTGCCACTGATCGAGGGCGTCCTCGACCCTTAGCTGGAGTGGGAGGCTCATCTCTGCGTGACGCTGATGATCTCGTACGAACCATCTATGGAAGAATGAAGTAGAATAAATGAGATTTCCAGAAACTTCAAGGGTTGTACGCACGACACAGAAGCAATGAAAGAGTCGAATTTCCTAAAATGCCACTGTAGCCTCCCAAAGATTGAGTACGGACGTCTCCGCCCCGATCAGCAGGACTCTACTAGACATTGGCTGCTATACCGATGACACCGGTGAACCTAAAGGTCTGATACCAAGTTGTCACGACCCAATTTCTCGGTCATGATGGAACCTACAACCCCCGGTAGGTGAACCAATTCCCGTAGCCCAAAACAGTTAGCAGTGGGCTACTATCTAACAATAAGGGAACAAGACGAGGAGAACAGATAAAAGGAATATAAATATATACATATGTGGAAACCAAACCAAACCCCAAGACCTGGTATCATAGTATAGAGCCAAAACTACATACATGGAGTACAACAATCCAAAACAATATATACAGATGTCTCGGAGTGGTAATAGAGTACATTAAGCAAAAGATAAACTAAAGCTAAGCTCCGATCGCCAAGAGCTCACCCTCAGCCTGAAATAGTCCCTAACAGATCTACAAGCACGAAACACAGCGATCTAACGGTGATGGCCCACGCTAGGATCTGCACCCAAAGATGCAGGGGGTAGGGGTGAGCACCAAATGCGACGCATAAGGTACCCAGTGGGTATCATAGGCCGACTGGGCACATATAAGATAAAAGCGTAGTAATAGACTGAATAGAAGCAAGAAGTCACAGAAATCAACGAAAGGTACACAAGAACTAGCCCAGAGGGAAAACAACAGAACCACATGTGAGGCTAGTAAGCAGAATATACACACCATAGGCACAGGTGAAAGTAAGAAATAACGCACCTGGGGTCCTTGCAATAACAGTGTATACAAAATAAGTTTACGAAATGGACGGTATACCGGTAACCTCAAGAGTAGAAAGAAGAGAGAAAGAGTAATAATAGGCATGCTCAGAGACATGGATCAAACTCAACTATTCATACCAATCTCATACTTATCTATAATAGAGAACAATTTTGTAAGTAAATAGCAAAAGTCTACCTACAGTCCCCCGACCGCCCATACAACCAAGGAACACAAACAAGTGAAAACAAACCCTCCGGCATCCCATACTACCGGAGCGTACAATCAACAAACAACAAACAAGGGTGGAGCCTCAAACAATGAATGATATGATGCATGAAGATCTCAGTAAATGGTATCTCTGTATGTACCTCCTCCGGCGCCGATCCGGCCCAGCAGGTAGGTTCCATGGAAGGACACTGCCCGTATACCTCTACTCAACCGTATACCCCTCCTCCGGCACACGCAGCCCGTAGCCCCTGGCCCGGATGGCAAGGTCCATGGAGGTCCCAGACCCCATACTAAAACTCAGTATCAAACATGTCGTCCGGAAGCAAGTCCGGTATCAAGATAGAGACCCAGTCTCGAATATGCAATGCCCAGACCCTGTCCAGGACTAAAGTAGTAGGAAAATGTCTCAAAAATCCCTCCAAGGGTGCCCGGGCATAACCGGGTCTAAATAGTAAAAAGTCATCTCAGGTTCTCGGTCCGACCGAGGCTAAAATCATCTCAAGTAGCAAGAAAACTCAACTAGCACCCCGGCCCTGCCGAGTCTAGCGTGAATCATAAAACTGGTGATTTAAAACATAATTTTACTTCCTTTTATCCAGGAATATTCACAAGTTAAATCAAACCATTTCCAAATCATTTCCATCAAAAACAGGCCCCCGGGGCCATGCAAGGTTTAGAAAATAGTGCCAGTAGGCCCGAAGCCAAAACCACAGTAAAACATGGATAAAACCTCTTTATATGCATGGAAATGATATGATCACACACAATAGCTGCCCAGCAGCTCACAATCAACCTATCGACTCTGCACAGGCCCACAACTACTCAGCAAGCATAACCAGCCTAGAAGGATACTTCTATGCCCGGGACTCGCGGACATTCCCAAAATCCCACCTTCTATGTTCCAGAGTCAACAAGGCCTCACAGGACCACAAGGGTAAATAAAATATATCGGCAAATACTACAAGCAACGGAAGAATAAAAGTAGGCGGACATGAATAAAGTGGTCGAGGTCTGTGGTACCAACCTAATAAACCAATCCAAGGATGCCCATTAATACAATTTTATTCTATATATGCGGAGTCTAGGGAAAATAAACCGTAACCTACCTGTCGTCAGACGACAAGCTGCTAGAACGACGATGTTCAAGCCCGAACTGCTCCGAGAAGCTTGAAAACAAAATCAAACTTGAATTTGAACTTGAATAACTTCACGTGGATGAACCATTTTCCTTGGTCAAAACATATGAATTGTTACTCTAATCCCGGTAAAAGTACGCACAGTTTCCTTACTAGAAGAATTTCTAGGATCGTATATCAAACTTGTGGTCACTGACGGAATGTCGGTTTCAGATCACTAAAGTAACATATAGAATCATTATGTAGTCTCCTATTTCCCATAAGGTAATAGAGAAACAAAATAGGAAAGTAATTAAGAATGGTATCAATATCATAAAGGCATATAGCCAAAACAATGGATAAAACATCTTTTGCAGAATTATATTCGTACCAAAAGGGAAGAAGATATGGTGGTCACTTCTATATGTGTAAATAAAATAAAAGTACCTTTATTTAGCAAGTGGATTAGTTCCATAAATAATAAAATAATTGACATGCAAAGTGTCAAGTAAAATAGCTGCCACCACATGATGAAATATTTGTTGGATCCTCCCTCCACTTTCACGTGGAGTGGAGGTGTCCGCACCAAAATTATTTATCTCATTATGTATATATTCGGGTATTGCATAAGTTTATAGTAAAATAATTATAACGTTTTGAATATATCATAATTAATAGAAAATCATTTCAAATAAAATCTACTATATTATAATAATAAATTTTAGCATAACTAAATTTACTATCTCTGTTAAAATATTACAATGTATAAAAACTTTATAAAATAAATACATATACAATTATATCGTAACAAAATATTTTCATAAACCTTTAAAATATTTAAAAAGGCAATAATAATATAAGTTTTACCAAATTCAACTTTTAAATAAAATATTTTCAAATACACGCACGATGGTAATAAAATTCTTAAGCCTAGGCTCGTAATTCACCAACGCACGATTTTGATACTCAAGAATTCTCTCGGGATCCTCTATTATGTTTTATCACTGTTTCAGAACTGAAATGGCGTTTTAAAATGTGAAGTTGAGGCTTAAATCGAGTTTAACCCGACCCGGTTCGCGACCCGGTTCGTAACCCATTTTCTGCCAGACAGTCCGCGGTAAAACAGTCATAACTTTTTACTCTGCGATCAGTTGGACGTGATGTTTTGTGCGTAGGAAACTAGACTCGTAGACCTTCAATTTGGTATTTCGAAGGACTTCTAACTCTTTATATATTGGGAGAAAAGCCTAGAGACATTTTACCCAAAGTTCAGGAAATTTGTTAAAGAACTTACGATAACTTTTGTCGATTTGCTTGACTTCAAAACTTATACGTGGAAATGACCGGAAGGGTCATTACACCTATTCATTATGGGATTCGAACGCAATTGTGTTTAGGTTACTATAATTATCATAGACCGTGTGTTATATCATATGAGGGTGTAACTTGAGCGTATTAAATTTTGCATCTTTGTTAGAGAATACGGTTTGAAACTTACTTATTGGTGTTTACTTTGATTAGTTTTTTTATTTCATTACACATTATTCACTTTGATTGTGAATCACGTGAAAAGATTGACCCAATAAATAGGTGGTTGCAAGGATGAATCCGCCAGTGGTGGATATCACACCTTCAACCCAAACATATGAAATTATATATGCCAATACAATAGGCTACACCGAGCGAACAATGAGGTGATCAAAACTAATTCCACCATCAACACAATACTCAAGGCTGAGGGGTTATTTCATAACTCTATTGCAATGGCCTTCATAACTATTTGAAAACCTTTATGAAGGTGTGTGTATTTTATAGGCATGAGCAGCTTCCTGACGAGACTAAAACATAGGATTTTTGTATATTCCCTTAAGGGAGAGGCAAAAGAATGGTTCTAGGAACTGTCACCAAACTCTATCCATACTTGGAGGGGGCTGGTGAATCTGTTCTTCCAAGAATGATACTCGGTGAGGAGAAAAGCATAACTAAGAAAAAAAATCCTCTACTTCAGAAAGATACCTAAAGAGCACTTATCAGAAGCATGGGAAATGTTTGAACAGTTGTTGCTAATATATTCAAAGCACGGGATTAATGATGCGATATTACACAAAATGTTCTACTTTGGCCTAGATTCAACAAACTAATCCATAGGCAACATTGTGGGATAAGGCTACGTTATGGACATAACGTTTGTCAAGGCCACTGAGTTGATAGATAAAGTGACTAGCCATGGTCAAGCATGATAGTCCAAGGTAAGAACACTGATGAAATGATTCATAAGGTATAAAGATATGTTAAGCAAACACACGCTGAAGAAACAACTTATAAGGTATAAAGATATGTTAAGCAAACACAAGTGCAAAGAAAAGCCTCATCTGCCAGACTGTCTCGATGAAACCTGTCTATGTTGTGAATTTTGTCGTGTTGTAACATCAAATCAATTGCTAAATGGTAGACAACTCAAGCTCTTTCCCCCTTTTTTCTTCTCTATCTCTTTTTAATTTTTTTAGGATAGAATTTTTGTCTTTAATGTGTGTTTGGTGCAGGTCTTAAAATAACAGGGGAACACACTGATGGAGTACCATAAAGGAGATCTAGAAAATTTAACTGAGAAATAAATCTCAAAAAAATTTATGTTGAAATTTATGGTCCGTAATTGGGTTCACAATCTATTGTATAATTGCAGGTAGGAAAAAGTGACATATGGTCTAGGTAAAGGATCCACGAACCCTATATGGATTCATGATCTAATCTTTGATCGTGGGCCCAACTAAAAACTCAGACCCTACCTTTTACTCACACTTTTAAAAAGTTTCTAGTTCTCACTCTCCTCTCATATAATATATAAACTCTTTACTTCCTTACACAAATTTCCCCTACCATCTACTCCCCCCTACACACATATACTGATCCATCATCTCCCTCACTACTCGATCTTCTCCATCTATCATCTCTATATTGCACCTACCCCCCCTCTTCCCACACACACACATCAAGACCACCTCAAAAGTAAACTCCAATTCTTCAAGATGAGGTAAGATTCCCTTTGATATAGATAACCTTTATGGTGAACCCTGGGTGTAGATTACCTTTATGGTGTTCGAACACCTGAAAAGTAAATGAAACAAGACAACATTTTCAAGGGTTTTCAAACACAATAAAGCCTGACCATGAATGAGTGTAAAACCTTTAACTTTCAAGGGGCGATGTTGAAATAGGGGTTGGGCCTGTTTCAGGGTTGTGGGTAGTTTGTCAAAGCATTAAAATAAAAATATATTGTTGTTAACATGTAAGGTCACTGTTATTTATGTGCAAAAGACAATTTTTATGTCTCGTATATTTCACATACGACTGTAAAGTTAGCCTCTTTCCATAAAATGCCCTAAATTGGAAATAAATACTAAGTGCGATGAATTTCTAATTTACAAAGACAATCATAACTATGAAGTAATTTACGAGGCGCAAATCCCAACATAGATATCTTGAGAGAGTGATGCTAAAAGAACTTTCTGATTCATGAGGTAATTCACAATCATAAAGTCATTAACGGTCCGTAAATGACTTCACAGAAAAATTTAGAGACTATAATTTTAAGGAATTCAGATTCACGTGGTAATTCATGACCGCAATTTGTGGTCCATATATCATTTATTGCAGAAAACTTCTGAGACATATATATGACAGAAGAAATTTTTGACAGAGCTCATATACATGTAAAGTTATGGTTTGTATTTACCATTCATGAACCGTGAATTTATTTACAAAGCAACAACTATGAACATTCTGGAAATTTCACATCTTTATATTTGAGCCTTGGGGGTTATGCTTTGCATTATATAATTGAGTATTAATAATGTATTTATAACAGGTTTTTGCACTACTGTGCCATGAGTTTGCGGCACTTTCGACGTTTAAAAGTTGGAATTGGAGTATGTTCTTTAGCAATTTTTAGTAGCTTTGATGTGTTTTTGAGTCTTGTGCAGGAAAACATGGTTCGGAGACTTAAGTGCAGAGAAAGACTAATATTTGGGCTGAAACTGACTTTTACGACTCAAGACCACGAGTCGTTGATAATTCCATGAGTCCTGGAAGTCAGTCGTTGAAAGAATACTGTAGATGTAGCTGGGGCCTGAGTTCCACATAAGGTTTCCATGAGTCATAGACCTGTTCACGAGTCGTGATTCCTGCTCGTGGAACCAAATCAGTGAAGGTGAAAAGTACCTAAGTTTGAAGAAAGGTTTCCATGAGCCGTGGACCTGTTCATGAGTTGTCATTTCTGCTCGTGAAACCTGATCAAAGAAGGTGAAAACTGTATGAGATCTACGACTAAATTCCACTAGCCGTGATTCAAGTCACGATTCATAGACTGCTCTCGTAGAAAAGAACCCACAAGATGACAAATACTCTGAGTTTCACGAGTGCTGAGGACGACCCGTAAAAACTACCACGGACCGTAGACTGTGTCCGTGGAAGCTGCCGATGCCAGTTTCCTTATTTAATTATGATAGGATTTTTACTATCTATAAATACCTTTTCTAGGTTTTATTTTACGTTTTATGCTAGTTACTTTGTAGGAAACACATTCAAAATATTGTGATTTTAGTTTGTTCTTAGTTTTGAGAGTTAAATACATTCATAGTTCATTATTCTTGATTTCCATCTCCATCCATTCAAGATTCCAGATTTCTTTAACTCCTATAGTAAGTATATGATCATGAACACACCAATAACTCTTGATTGTTTACTTATGAACATGAGTATCTAAATCCACAACTAGGGTTGTGGGAACCATGAAGGACTAGCGAAGTAGGCAAAGTACTTGGGTACTCTAGGGAGGTGTTTATACATGTATTGTTCTTCCCTTCCTTTTGATTGCTTTTTAACGGTGCGCAACATTAGAACTCGCTTTATCCTTACTTGCCGGACAAAGGAGCTGACGGATGGGAAAAAGGTTGTTTAACAACAGAGATTTGAGGCTACTAACCCTCATCTAATAGCTTGACCTTGTCAAGGAAAAACTAATCTTGGATCCGAGGTAAGAGTTAGTAAAGCATACCCCATGGCCGGACCAAGGCGTGTGGTGAAATTCATCTATCTGTCAGACAAAGGATTTAGGTGAACCTAACTTACCAATTATGCATGCTAAGCACCAAACTAGTTTACTAAGTACAACGCCCTACTTAGTTATGATCTCATGGGGAACACTACCCTAGTCATCTCTCCCATTGATTACAACTCTTAAAACTATCACATGTTACTTTGTTACATTCTAGTTACAATTACTACTTGTTACTTTAAACCCCCTCTCCTTTCGAGGGAAATGAAAGACTAAGAGCGCAAGTAAACATTAATCGACCATAGTCCTACCATATTCCCTATGGGACCGACCCCAACCTTCATTGGGTTCTATATTTGATCAGCGACCGCTTAAGCTTCTTGAAAGAGGTGTAGTTTGGGCGTATCAAATTTTGGTGCCGTTACCGGGGAATATGGTTTAGGATTAAGAGAGATTGTGTTTATTTCACTATTAGTCCTTATTTCCTAATTTTTACTTTTTCTGTTATTTTTGTTCTGATGTAGAGGTTGCACACTTGTGCATGCCCAGTAAAAGGAGTCAAGAAAATCCCTTGATCTCGTACGATCCTGAGCTCTCCAAAACCTTAAGAATACTGGCTAAAGAGGGAGAGCACGAGAAACAGGAGCAGATCACAGCCCGGTTGTTGGCCGAAGAAGAGCAACAAAAAAGGGAAGGAGAAGATGCTTTTGCCGCTGAAGATATTGCAATTGAAGTAGACCTCGCAGCTCAAAATACAACGACTGAGCAAGCAAGGCAGGCACAATAACAAGATGCTCTTCAAGCTGCACTAAATGCCCAAGCAACAGTAGATGGGGCAGCCCACCGAAATTTTCCTAGAGGACCAGTCGTGCCACGACAGAATAGGGGTCGACAGATGCAGCAGCCCAGGCAAACCCCTCGATACTATGATTATGATGATTATGAGGAGGAGGAGGAATGCAGGATTAATGGACCCATAGTGTTGCCACCACTGACCGAGGGGGCGAAATATTATATCACCAGCACCATGATCCAGTTGATGAACAATAAGGAACTGTATGCTGGAAAACCTACTAAAGATGCAAATCTTCATGTGCAGAATTTTACTCAGATTTGCAAGGCGTATAGTATGCTAGTAGTGGGGAAAGATGCTATTAGACTGAAGTTGTTTCCATTCTCATTGACCGGTGATGCAACTTTTTGGCTCTCAGAACTGCCTGATAATTCCATATACACATGGCACAAATTGAAGACCCAGGTTTTGGAGAGATTCTTTCCTCTATCAAGGATGTGGCAATTAAAGCAGGAGATTTATAATTTCAAGAAAGCTACCTGAAGAGACATTATATGAGGCTTGGCTAAGGTTCAAGAAGAAGTTGAAGCAAGTTCCGAGACACGAAATCCCTTCAAGGCATCTGATGGAAATTTTCTACAAAGCACTGAATGCTAACACCAAAGCAGTAGCTGACACTTTAAATGGTGGGGTATTCATGGAAAACTCGTATGATGAAGCTTTGGAGATGGTTGATTGGGTTACCAAGACCAACAGAGCATGGCACACTAGAGAGTCAGAGACCTCAGTAGGTACATACGCAGTTGGTAAGTCCGTGGATTTAAATGTATTGAAAGACCTCAAACAAGAAGTTGCTGAGATGAACACGATAGTTGGGTTACTTGCGAAGAAATTCCTTGCTGAGGGAGTACAAATTGTGAACGCCATCGGTTCACAAGGTAAAGCACCCAGGCCATACAACTACTTATCCAAAGAGGAGGTTAGTTATGTGAATGATCAAGGGGTTGGTTCCGGGCCTCTGGGCAGGGAAATCAAGGTCGGAATAGAGATAGAGATCAATGATACAATTAGTCCGATTACAGAGATAATGACTGGCAAAAAAAGGATGGGTACAACAAAAATAAAAGTGGTCTTTTGTCCCGCCTGGAAATCACGAAGAGCGACCAAAACAACCTACCATAAGGGAGCTACTCAACAAGGTGTTTCAAAAGGTTGACTTCATGGATGCAATCATGAAAGAGATAAAAGCTGACCTTTCAAATATCAGTCAGAGAGTGGATTCCCATTATGTCTCCATAAAGAAACTTGAGACGCAGATGCACCAAATTTCCACTAGCATCAATCCACGTCAATAGGGAACTCTCCAAAGATACACCATTCAGAACCCAAAGAATGATTGACAGGTTATGGCGGTGACTAATCGAAGTAGAAAGTAGACCACTGATCCTCCCATGCCTATAGTTGTTGATGAGCCAACCAAAGTTAAAATGGATGATGCTGAGATCTCAGTCGAGTCTGAAGAAAAAGATGGTGGGGAAGAGCCAATTGAGAGACAGTCTTCTGAGTTGAAACCAAAGAGCAAAGAGGTTGCACCAGTCCTGAAGCCTATGCCATTGCCTCCTCCACATTACCCATAGAGATTGAAGAAGAAGGTTGAAGATGGAATATTTCACAAGTTGATCTCCATGCTTAAACATCTTTCAATCAATATTCCTTTAGTTGAAGCATTGGAGTAGATGCCTGGATATGCTAAATTCATGAAGGATTTGGTGACTAGGAAGAGGACGGTAAGCTTTGAGCTAGCTGATAATTTGCGCCACTATAGTGAAATAGCCTCTCGTTCTTTGGTACAAAAGAAAGAAGATCAGGGAGATTTTACTATTCCTTGCACGATTGGAGCATTCTACTTTGCTAAGGCATTGTGTGGTCTGGGTGCTAGAATAAATCTGATGCCATTAGTAGTGTTAAAATATTTTGGCTTGGGATCCCCCAAACTGACTACAATGCGGCTTCTTATGGTAAATCGCATAGTGAAAAGGCCTGTAGGGATTCTCTATGATGTGCTTGTGAAAGTTGATACTTTCATCTTCCCTATAGATTTTGTGATTCTTAACTGCGAGGTGGATTTTAAAGTCCCTATCATCTTGGGGTGACCATTCCTTGCTACTAGACGCGCGCTTGTTGATTAAGAGACTGGGCAGATGAAGTTCAGATTGAATGATAAGGTAGTTACTTTTAATGTCTGCGAGTCTATGAAGCATCATGATGACATGCGAGTGGTTTCAGTTATTGATGTGGTTGATGAGGATCAGTTGATTGTGCTTGTTGAGGAGAGACTTGGTGTTGAGGCACTTGCTGCAGTGATTATGAATTTTGAAGGAGATGATATTGATGAGTATGACGAGATGGTTAAAGTACTAGCAAGTATGGGGTCTTACAGCTATGCTCAAAAGAATCTTGACTTGGACTTGAAAAATAGACAGATGTCTCCTGCCAGACCATCTATTGAGGAGCCGCCAGTCTTGGAGCTCAAAGTGCTTCTAGCCCATCTTCAGTAGGTGTTCCTAAGAGAAAATGAGACCTTGCCGGTTATTATTGTTGCAGATTTAGTTGAAGGGTAGGTTTAAGCTCTAGTTTTTGTGTTGAAGAAGTTTAAGAGGGCCATTGGTTGTACCATTACAGATATCATTGGGATTTTTCCTGGAATCTGTACACATAAATTAAGCTTGCGCCAGATTACATTACGAGTATTGAGCTCCAGCCTAGGTTGAATCAGCTTATGCAAGAAGTCGTCAAGAAGGAGATCATTAAGTGGCTAGATGCAGGTGTGGTTTATCCTATTTTTGACAACAAGTGGGTGAGCCCAGTTCAATATGTGACGAAGAAGGGTGGGATTACTGTGGTCCCAAATGCAAACAACGAGTTGATTCTGATGAAGTCGGTCATGGGCTGGCGCATATGCATGGATTACACGAAGCTAAATGCTTGGACTGAGAAGGATCATTTTCTGATGTCATTCATGGATTAGATGTTAGACCGTCTTGCTCGTAGAGGATGGTATTCTTTTCTTGATGGTTACTCAAGATACAATCAGATTTTGATTGCTCCTGAATACCAAGAGAAGACCACTTTCACCTGTCCATATGGGACGTTTGCTTTCAAGAGGATGCCTTTTGCTCTATGCAATGCACCAATGATATTTCAGCATTGTATGATGTCTATTTTCTCAGACATGGTGGAGGACACTATTGAGGTATTTATGGATGAATTTTCTGTAGTGGGTGACTCTTTTGAAGATTGTTTGGATCATTTGAGTTGTGTGCTAAAACGATGTGACTAGTGTAATCTGGTGCTGAACTAGGAAAAGTATAACTTCATGGTGAAAGATGGCATAGTGCTTGGCCATATGATCTCCAAGAAGGGTATTGAGGTCGATAAAGTAAAGATTGAGGCGATTGAAAAATTGCCTCCACCTGTTTCTGTGAAGGGATTCGAAGCTTTTTAGGGCATGATGGTTTCTATAGGAGGTTTATCAAGGACTTCTCAAAAATTGTTAATCCATTGTGCAAATTATTGGAGAAGGAGGTAAAGTTTGTGTTTGATGATGCATGTTTGAAGGCATTCGAATGACTTAAAGAAAAGTTGGATTCAGCTCCTATCATTATTTCTCCTGATAAGTCTTAACCTTTTGAGGTTATGTGTGATGCTAGTGGAGTGGCGCTAGGACCAGTCCTAGGTCAAAGGCGCGAAAAGATTCTACATCCTATATACTACGCTAGCAAAGCACTTAATCCGGCTTAAAAGAACTATACTGTCACTAAACAAGAGCTGCTTGATGTGGTCTTTGCTTTTGAAAAATTCATATCTTACTTACTGGGCAGCAAGGTGGTGGTGCATACTGACCATACAGCTCTTCGTTAAGTCATGGAAAAAAAGGATGCTAAGCCAAGGCTGATTAGATAGGTGTTGCTGCTGCAAGAATTTGATTTTGAAGTCAAGGAACGAAAGGGTATAGAGAATCAGGTAGTAGACCACTTGTCTAGGCTACAAGAAGATGCAATGTTGAAGCTTAATGATGAGCAGGAGATAGATGATTGGTTTCCTGATGAACAAGTGCTAGTCACTTCTCAAGATTTGATTCCATGGTTTGCCGACACTGCCAACTATTTGGCAAGTGATATAGTGCCTGATGATATGTCAGTCCACCAAAGAAGAAAGTTCATGTCCAATGTCAAGAAATACTTCTGGGAAGAGCCATTCTTGTTCCGTGTGTGTGCTGAGATGTGTGCCTAAAGCTGAGATGATAGAGATATTAGAGGCTTGCCATTCATCCCCTGTTGGGGGTCATCATAGTGGTATTCAGACTACACACAAGATTTTACAACGCGGCTACTATTGGCCTACTATTCACAAAGACACCCATGAGTTTGCTAAGGCTTGCAGCAGATTTCAAAGGGAAGGAGGTATAACAAGCAGGCATGAGCTTCCTCTTAATCCATCCTTGTGATTGAGCTATTTGATGTTTGGGGAATAGACTTCATGGGCCCATTTGTGTCATCTAATGGAAACCGCTACATATTGGTGGTTGTTGACTATGTATCAAAATGGGTGAAGGCAATTGCGCTTCCCAGTAATGAAGGCAAGTCTGTTACAGCGTTCTTGAAAAAGAACATCTTCTCCAGGTTTAGTACACCAAGGGAAATAATTAGCGATGAAGGCTCTCACTTTTGCAATAGGTTATTTCGTGCTTTTCTTGAGAAATATGGAGTAAAACACAAAGTTTCAACCCCTTATCACCCTCAGATGAGTGGGAAAGTGGAGGTTTCCAACAGAGAGATAAAATTGATTCTGTCCAAGACTGTCAATTCCAATAGAAAGGATTGGTCGCGGAAGTTAGATGATGCTTTGTGGGCGTACCGGACTACATTCAAGACCCCAATTGGTATGTCACCATATTATCTCGTGTTTTGTAAGGCGTGCCATTTTCTAGTTTAGTTAGAGCATAAGGCCCTGTTGGCATTGAAGAAGCTGAACTTAGATTGGACTGAGGCATCGTTGTAGCGGCTTGGGCAGTTGAATGAGTTGGATGAGTTCCAGCTGAATGCATATGAGAGTTCATCACTATATAAAGAAAGGATTAAATTGTACCACGACCAGAAAATAGAAAAGAGGAACTTCCAGCCGGGTGACTTGGTCCTACTCTTAAATTCCAGACTTCACTTGTTTCCTGGCAAGTTGAAGTCTAAGTGGATTGGACCTTTCAAGGTGGTACAAGTGTTTCCTCACAGGGCAGTTGAACTTGAAAATCAAGAAGGAAAAAGGTCTAAGGCAAATGGACATAGGATTAAAGCTTATTTTGGCACAGTAGAGTAGCTCAAAACAATTGAAGCCTGGAGCCTGGATGAATTCGTCCCACCCAAGGAGCTTGATGAAGTCTGAGTAATCAAGCAACCTGCGTCGTACCGCGATGTTAAATCAGGCGTTGCATGGGAGGAAACCCATTGATTTTTTCTTTTTAGCTTGCTATTTTTGCTTTAGTAGAAGTGTTTTGGCGAAGTCTGAGTAACCAAAACACTCACGTCATGCTGCGACGTTACATCAGGCGCTGCTTGGGAGGCAACCCAAGGTTAATGTTTGCTATGTGTGTAGGAAAAGGTGGAGGGAGAATGCTGAATAAGATAAAACTCCAAAAATGGGTAAGTTAGGTTCCACGAGCAAAGTTTACGAACCGTGGTTCATTCCACAGGTCGTATACCCAACTCGTGAAACTCAAGTAAAAATGGCCAAGTGTAGAATAGCATCTACAAACCAGTTCCATGAGTCGTGATTATAATTACTGATCATGGTTTTAGGTCGTAGAAATAAGGGAATTATGGCCATTTGCAGAACTTAATCCACGAACCAGTTCCACGAGTTGTGGTCTCAATCACAAATCATGGTTTCTTGTCGTGGAAATCAGACAAAATAGAAGTGGCAGGACTTGTTCCACGGGTCTGTGATATGAGTCGTGGTTAATTCCATGACTCATGAACAAAACTCGTGGAACGCAGGTAAGTTTTTTAAAAAAAACACTATTCACCCATTTCACTCGACCCGACCCTCGACCCTTTCTCTTAAATCAACCAAAAAATTGAATTTTGCCCCCATTTGTTTCCATCAAAACCGACCACCACTCCTACTTCCATTCAAAATCCATAATTCCTACAAATCTGCCCCAAGATCACGTAAATTCTCCACCACATACGCCGGCCCCACTGTTTTTCGACCAAATGATTGGGCACTTCATTTTTTGGTCTGGATCGCGATCTCTACTCACAAGAGAAATCACTCACTCCCGCTCTTCCCCAAATTTCAAAGGTATGAAGCAATTCCAAAATCTTACTTGAAATTCTGGGGATCACAACTCGACCTAGGGTATAAAATTGCTTGATTGTATTGTTTAACAACCCTAAGGGATGACGGTTATAAAGAGAGTGAGTAATATATATATGAAATTATTCATGAATGTGTTTGGGGTTGAAAGAAATTCACCAAAATCAATAAATCTGGTTTTTTGCTGCACAGTGATCATGGGGGCATTCTACAAGTCCTGGTTCATTGCATGAGTCATGGAATGCACTCGTGGAAAATAGAATCAGAGCCTAGTTCTCAGGTCTGACTTTCACGAGGGTCGTCCATGAGTCGTGGTTGTTTCCACGAGGCGTGGATGACAATCGTGATGATCAGCCCTGTAGGCTGTAAATGAGGTATGATTTCCACGAGAGGCATCTATGATTCGTGGTTCCAATCATGAGTCATAGATGCAACTCGTGGAACTCAGACCTGTAATCATATTTTGCTAACCAGAAATCACGAGGGTCTTTCACGAGTCGTGGTTCATTCCATGGACTGTGCAACCAACTCGTGGAACCCAAGTACAGTAAAATTATGAAGATTTTTTTTGGGTTCTCCTTGGTTTTGTCGTACTGATGTTTCCCTCCACAGGTACCATGAGGTCAAAAAAAACAATGTCAGTTAAAGAAGCAACTCATCAATTCAAGTCTAGACTCAATGATGAACCTAACAAACCTGCCATACATGAACCTGAATCAAGCGGATAGGAGGAAATTTATGAGGTTCAGCATGACCCAGACGTGGAGCATAGGACCACGATACGTGGGGAACAAACACAGAGATCTAAGGAAGCTGTACTTCAGCTAGCCATTACCACAGTACCACCAACAATGACAACTTCTCCCTACTCTGAAGAGGGAGAGGGGTCATCCGAAGATGGTGATGGTAGTCGAGAGAGCAACACATGGATCGGTACTAATAATGAAAATGAGTTTGATGATGTTGATTCAGCATTTGGTGATAAGATCCCTTCTGATCTGGCCGTCCCGGCAGCTGCACTTCGAACACAGGCAGAGGATGATAGAGCACAGAGACCGAAGGCTCATGATAATTGGAGATGGTGTATTATGGAGATGCAGACCATATACAGGCACGAGATTTTTCAGTACGACAGGGGCCTGCCCAAAAGGGGTGTTTTTGAGGAACCACAGATCCAGACTGAGGGCTTGGCATCCATCCCAGATATTTAGGCCACATTCAATCCATATCGATGTGGTTGGATGGCTGAACTATTGCCTTAAGATAGTTCGGGAATTTGATGCCTCCTATAAGGCCACAAGCAGTCGACTCCTTGGATCGAGATAGCGATATCAAGATCTACCTTTACTCACCAGTATTTTTTTTTGCATGCACATAAACGGGGGTTCAGACCACACACTAGCATACCCTTTCCCTGTTTGATTCATCGTCTATGCATGGAGTCGACAGTCCCGCGAATTCCTGATATTGACAACACTAAGGAGGTGACTAGGATTTAGGATGCTGGGTTAATTAGATATGTGGCTAACCCAGTTGCACACCTATGAGCGTTATCCTCCATTTCTGCTAGTACTATGAAAGTTGAGAGGTCCTCCACAGCACGAAACCCATTAGACTTGCATGATATAGGGGTAAGTGTAGCTGTAGAAGGTGCCACAATCATAGCTTCAGCTTCAGAGCCTTCAACCTCTCAGCCACCAGTAGGCATCCCTACCGCTCCTTCGCGCCCAACTTCTTCGCGTAGGATTATTATTGATGTTGAGTTTCTACAAAATTTGGTTGCTCGATAAGCCAATACTCAGAAACAGGTAAATAATTTATTGAACTAGCTCCAAACTTTTGTAAGATCAACTGTAGCGGCCACGAAAGAGAGGATGAAAGGTGCGATCAATCGGGTTGCACGAGAGATGTCTGCACGGGTTGATTCTTTCGAGCATCGAGTGTGTACTCGGTTATAGTTCATACAGAGCCCTGACATTGGATATATTCAAGATGAGTTAGCCCAACTTTGCAATGAGATTAGATCTTTTGACCCTAGCCAGACTCCGATTATGCTCGCCATCTCTTTTGAGATTCCAGTGCCCATATGATGAGTGGTTGATTTATTTGCTGCAGTGGAGCCTGTGCCCCCGAGTGATAGAGAAAAGAGAGTGCGCACTGACAACACTTATGTGGTTGAGAAGAACCCAAACATATTAAAGAGAGATATTGCTATTGCCATACAACACTCCTTAGATGATATGCGTCTCCGTGAAGAGGCAGAGCGGTAGAGACTTTGGGGTGCATCATCTAGTTCAACTCTAGTTGGTGGAGGATCTGCATCTTCTATTCTTGGGAGCCCAGATTTGGTTTCTACTGAGAGGACGTCTACTGATGTCCCTCCTACCATTGAGACACTGAGTGCAACAGCCACCACCATTACCACTGACACTGTGATAGGTGCCACATCACCAGCCCTGCACACTTCATCGAATGCCAGCACCTAGGTGCCACAGCTATGTTCCTGCCTCCCTATGTTTCTACTTTTCTTGATGGATTGAGAGAAATGCACATTGCTTTCTGGAGGGGTGGGGGCACCAACTGTTCGTATTTTGATGGGTCTTTTGGCGAAGTTTGAGTAGCCAAGAGCACTGCATGGGAGGCAACCCATGAGGGTACTCACAAGGTACCCGAGTCCTTGGGGTTTTCTTACCTGTGTTCTTTCCCTAAAGATTTTTATTTTTTGTTGAACCGGCATGTTTAGTATAGATTGTGTGTAGTAAAAGAAGAAAAGGAACTTAGTGCAGTCTGTGGTATAATTTTGAACTGGATTTTGATTGAAAATTGATTGAAAAATAGAGACCCCTAAAAATGTTTGTGTGACATATTAGTATCTATTTTTGATAGAATGACCATTGTGGATCTGTGCATGACATTAGGTTAATCGATCTGATAAATGGCTTAAGCTAGAGTATGAACCTGATAGTTAGTATGTGATTGTTTTACTCTGTGACATCTGTGTATGAGCAATATTTGTACTATTCTTGCATTCTGTGCCAATCTAGAACTTACCCGGTTAGTCTTGCCTAGGGTGTAGGATGGTTGGTTAGGAAAGGATCATAGGCCATTTTTGAAATAATCCACTTTAGCCTAAATGACCATCCAAATGATGTGAATATCCTTTGATCCCTGATTTTGAGCCTAAATTGACCCTTTTATTGGTTAGCGTAATTTCCTTCCCTGCTTTCTATGAACTTTCAGTTTGGCTCTGGTCCCTCCTTGGACATTGTGCACCTCAAATCAGGAAAATCGCCTAAGTTGAGGGTGGCTACTATGAAGGTGAGTGTGAAATATGAGGTATGAAAAGAAAAGGTTAGTGATAAAGAGGGAAATAACAGGTGTGGCAAATTTACTTGAGAAAAAACAAAGAAAATGAAAAAGAAAAAGAAAAAAAATGTGTAACAAAATAAGTTGAGTTTCAAACAAAAGCCGCACCCGTCACTTGATGAAAAAGAAAGAATAAAAAGGGAGAAAAAGAGAGAAAAAAAAGAAATAAAAATAGAGTTGGTCTGAAAAAGTGGAAGAAGCATAGTGTAGTTCCAAGGAAGGCTTAGTCACTATTTTCCATATCAACCATACTCGTCCCGGAGCCTACGTTACAAGCCGAATAAAGTCCTATAGTGATCCTATCCCAACTGTTCAAAAGCTGAAGCATAGAAAATAAGGGCAAGCCTACGGTATTGTGCACGCATTACTTGAATATCTTTGTGAGTGTGAGTGTTCTTGTTCAGTACAAGAAGTCTTGACTGTATCATTATGCGATTGGGACTTATTTGTGGTGAGAGAACTAGAGTAACATGGGTTGTTAACTGCTAAGGCAAGACTAATATGTGTATGCTATATTGTATGTTGATTTCGTAATGTCGTCCATGGATTCTCTTGTGTTGTCTTGATAGGCGAAATTTGTGCACTTGTTTGTATCAAAAAAAAGGAGGGGGAGGGATACTTGTCGTAAACTGACTTGCTAAATCATATGACTGCCGTAGTTCTTGATTTTCTTTTGCTCAAGCATCATTCTAAGATAGTTTTGTTTTGTCGTTAGAGGACAAGCAATAGTTTTAAGTTGAGGGTGTTGATGTGCCGTGAGTTTGCGTCACTTTCGACGCTTAAAACATGGAATTGGAGTATGTTCTTTAGAGATTTTAAGTAGCTTTAATGTGTTTTTAAGTCTTGTGCAGGAAACATGGTTCGGAGACTTAAGTGCAGAGAAAGACTAATATTTAGGCTGAAACTGGCTTCTATGACTCAAGACCACGAGTCGTTGATCATTCCACTAGTCATGGAAGTCAGACATGGAAAAAATACTATAGATGTAGCTGGGGCCTGAGTTACACATAAGGTTTCCACGAGCCGTGGACCTGTTCACGAGTCGTGATTCTTGCTCGTGGAACCAAATCAGAGAAGGTGAAAACTGCCTGAGTTCGACGGAAGGTTTCCACGAGCCGTGGACCTGTTCACTAGTCATGATTCCTTCTTGTGGAACTTAATCAGAGAAGGAGAAAACTATCTGAGATCTATGACTCAAATCCATAAGCCGTGATTCAAGTAACGAGTAGTAGAGTGCTCTCGTAAAAAGAAACTCACAGGATGACAAATACTTTGAGTTTAACGAGTGCTGACGATGACCCATAGAAACTTCGAACCGTAGACTGTGTTCGTGAAAGCTGCTGATGCCAGTTTCCTTGTTTAATTAGGATTGGATTTTTACAGTCTATAAATACCTTTTCTATGTTTTATTTTAGGTTTTATTGCTCGTTACTTTGTATTAAACACATTCAAAATATTGTGATTTTAGTTTGTTCTTGGTTTTGAGAGTTAAATACATTCATAGTTCATTGTTCTTGATTTCCATCTTCATCCATTCAAGATTCCGAATTTCTTTAACTCCTATTGTAAGTATATGATCATGAACACACCAATAACTCTTGATTGTTTACTTATGAACATGAGTAGCTAAATCCACAACTAGGGTTGTGGGAACCATGAAGGACTAACAAAGTAGGCAAAGTACTTGGGTACTCTAGGGTGAAGTTTATGCATGTATTGTTCTTCCCGTCATTTTGATTGATTTTTAATGGTGCGCAATGTTAGAACTTGCCTTAATCTTACTTGACGGACCAAGGAGGTAACAGATGGGAAATGGGTTGTTTAACAATGGAGATTTGAGGCTACCAACCCTCATCTAATAGCTTGACCTTGTCTGAGAATAGCTAATGTGGGATCCAGGGTAAGGGTTAGTAAAACATACACCCACTGTCGGACCAAGGCGTGTGGTTCAATTAATCTATCTGCCGAACGAAGGATTTAGGTGAACCTAACTTACCAATTCTTTATGCTAAGCACCAAACTAGTTTACTAAGTACAGTGCCCTACTAAGTTATGATCTCATGGGGAACACTACCCTAGTCATCTCTCCCATTGATTACAACTCTTAAAATTGTCACGTGTTACTTTGTTACATTCTAGTTACAATTACTACTTGTTACTTTAACCCTCCCCCTTTCGAGGGAAATAAATGACTAAGAGAACGAGTAAACATTAACCAACCATAGTCCTACCATATTCCCTGTGGGATCAACCCCAACCTTCGTTGGGTTCTATATTTGATCAGCGACCGCTTACGCTTTCTAAAAGAGGTGTAATTTGGGCGTATCAAATTTTGGTGCCGTTGCCGGGGAATATGGTTTAGGATTAAGAGAGATTGTGTTTATTTCACTATTAGTCCTTATTTCATGATTTTACTTTTTCTATTGTTTTTTTATCTACAGGTTGCACACTTGTGCATGCCCAGTACAAGGAGTCAAGGCAATCCCTTGTCCCGTACGATCCTGAGCTCTCCAAATCCTTAATAAACATGGATAAGGATGGAGAGCACGAGATAGACAGGAGTAAATCACATCCCGGTTGTTTGCCGAAGAAGAGCACCGAAAGAGGGAAGGAGAATATGATCTTGCCACTGAAGATGTTACCATTGCAGCAAACCTCGCAGCTCAAAATGCACCAACTGAGCAACCAAAGAAGGCACGACAACAAGCTGCTCGTCAAGCTGCACTAAATGCCCAAGTAGCAGCAGATAGGACAGCCCATCGGAATTTGCCTAGAGGACCAGTCGTGCCACGACAAAATAGGGGCGACAGATGCAGCAACCTAGGAAAGACCCTAGATACTATGATTATAATGAGGAGGAGGAATTGGGCATTACTAGACCCATAATGTTGCCACCACTATCTGAGGGGGCGATATTTTACATCACCAATACCATGATCCAGTTGATGAACAATAAGGGACTGTATGCTGGAAAACCTACAGAAGATGCAAATCTTCAAGTGCAGAATTTTACTCAGATTTGAAAGGTGTATGGTATGCCAAGAGTTGGGCAAGATGCTAGTAGACTGAGTTTGTTTGCATTCTCATTGATCGATGAGGCAACTGTTTGGCTCTCAGAACTGCCCGATAATTCCATATACACATGGCACGAGTTGAAGACCCAGTTTTTGGAGAGATTCTTTCCTTCATCAAGGATGTTGCAATTGAAGCAGGAGATCTATAATTTCAAGCAGCTACCTGCAGAGGTGCTATATGAGGCTTGGCTGAGGTTCAAGAAGAAGTTGAAGCAAGTTCCGAGACACAGAATCCCTTCAAAGCATCTGATGGAAATTTTCTACAAAGCACTGAAAGCCAACACCAAAGCAGTAGCTGACACTTTAACTGGTGGGGCATTCATGGTAAACTCATATGAAGAAGCTTCAGAGATGCTTGATCAGGTTACCAAGACCAACAGAGCATGGTACACTAGAGATTCAGAGACCCCATCAGGTACATACGTAGTTGGTAAGTCCGTGGATTTAAATGAATTGCAAGACCTCAAATAGGAAGTTGCTGAGATGAACGCGACAGTTGGGTTACTTGCGAAGAAATTCCTGGCTGAGGGAGTAGAGAAGATGAAAGCCATCGGTTCACAAGGTAAAGCACCTAGGACAGACGACTACTTATCATAAGAGAAGGTTAGTTATGTGAATGATCAAGGGGTGGGTTTCTGGGCCTCTGGCCAGGGAAATTAAGGTCAGAACAGAGATAGAGATGACTGCTACAATCGGTTCGATTACAAAGATTGTGACTGGCAGAAAAAGGATGGGTACAAGAACGATAGAAGTGGTCTTTATGTCCCGCTTGGAAATCTCAAAGAGTGACCGAAACAACCTACCATGAGGGTGTTGCTCAACAAGGTGTTTCAAAAGGTTGACTCCATGGATACAAGCATTAAAGAGATAAAATCTAACCTTTAAAATATTAGTCAAAGAGTGGATTCCCATTCTGTCTTCATAAAGCAGCTTGAGACGCAGATGCACTAAATTTCCACTAGCATGAATCCGCATCAAAAGGGCACTCTCATAAGTGACACTATTTAGAACTCGAAGAACGATTGACAATTTATGGAGGTGACTACTCAAAGCGGAAAGCATACCATTGATCCTCCCATGCCTATAGTCGTTGATGAGCCAACAAAAGTTGAAAAAGATGATGCTAAGATCTCAGTCGAGTCTGAAGAAATAGATGGTGGGGAAGAGCCAATTGAGAGACATTCTTCTAAGTTGAAAGCAAAGAGCAAGGAGGTTGCACCGGTCCTGAAACCCATGTCATTGCCTCCCCCACCTTAACCACGGTGATTGAAGAAGAAGGTTGAGGATGGCAAATATCACAAGTTCATCTCCATGCTTAAATAACTTTCATTCAATATTCTTTTAGTTGAAGCATTGGAGCAGATGCCTGGATATGTTAAATTCATGAAGGATCTAGGGACTAGGAAGTGGACGGTAATCTTTGAGCCAGCTGATAATTTACACCACTGTAGTGCAATAGCTTGTCGTTCTTTGGTACAGAAGAAAGAAGATCCAAGAGCTTTTACTATTCCTTGCACGATTGGAGCATTCTACTTTCTAAGGCGTTGTGTGATCTGGGTGCTAGTATAAATCTGATGCCATTAGTAATATTTAAACAGTTGGGCTTGGGAGCCCCAAACCGACTACAATGCAACTTCTTATGGCAGATCACATAGTGATAAGGCCTGTAGGGATTCTCTATGATGTGCTTGTGAAAGTTGATGCTCTCATCTTCCCTGCAGATTTTGTGATTCTTGATTGCAACGTGGATTTTGAAGTCCCTATCATCTTGGGGCGACCATTCCTTGCTACTGGACGCACGCTTGTTGATTTAGACACTGGGCAGATGAAGTTCAAATTGAATGATGAGGTAGGTACTTTTAATGTCTGCCAGTCTATGAAGCATCATGATGACATGCGAGTGGTTTCAGTTATTGATGTGATTGATGAGGATCAGTTGATTGTGCCGGTTGAGAAGAGACTTGGTGTTAAGGCACTTCCTATTGTGATTATTAATTTTGAAGGATATGATATTGAAGAGTATGATGAGATGGTTGAAGCACTAGCAGGTATGGGGTCTTACAACTATGCTCCAAAGAAGCTTGACTTGGACTTGAAAAATAGACAGATGCCTCCTGCCAGACCATCAATTGAGGAGCCACCAGTCTTGGAGCTCAAAGTGCTTCCAGCCCATCTTCGGTACGTGTTCGTTTGAGAAAATGAGACCTTGTAGGTTATTATTGCTGCAGATTTAGTTGAAAGGAAGGTTGAAGCTCTGGTTTCTGTGTTGAAGAAGTGTAAGAGGGCCATTGGTTGGACCATTACAGACATTATTGGGATTCCACCCAGAATCTATACACATAAAATTTAGCTTGCGCCAGATTACATTTCGAGTATTGAGCACCAGTGTAGGTTAAATAAGCCTATGCAAGAAGTCATCAAGAAGGAGACCATTAAGTAGCTAGATGTAGGTGTGATTTATCCTATTTCTAATAGCAAGTGGGTGAGCCTAGTTCAGTGTGTGCCAAAGAAGGGTGGGATTACTGTAGTCCTAAATGCAAAGAATGAGTTGATTTTGATGAGGTCTGTCACGGGATGGCGCATATGCATGGATTACAGGAAGCTAAATGCTTAGATTTAGAAGGATCGTTTTACGATTCCATTCATGGATCAGATGTTATACCGTCTTGCTCATAGAGGATGTTATTGTTTTCTTGACGGTTACTCAGGATACAATCAGATTTCGATAGCTCTTGAAGACCAAGAGAAGACCACTTTCACCTGTCCATATGGGAAGTTTGCTTTCAAAAGGATTCCTTTCGGTCTATACAATGCACCAATGATATTTCAGCGTTGCATGATGTCCATTTTCTCAGACATGGTGGAGGACACTATTGAGGTATTTATGGATGACTTTTCTGTAGTGGGTGACTCTTTTGTAGATTGTTTGGATCATCTGAGTTGTGTGCTGAAACGATGTGAAGAGTGTAATATAGTGCTGAACTAGGAAAAGTGTCACTTCATGGTGAAAAAGGGCATAATGCTTGGCCATAGGATCTCCAAGAAGGGTATTGAGGTCAATAAAGCAAAGATTGAGGTGATTGAAAAATTGCCTCCACCAGTTTCTGTGAAGGGGATTCGAAGCTTTTTGGGGCATGCTGGTTTCTATAGGAGGTTTATCAAGGACTTCTCCGAAATTTCTAATCTATTGTGCAAATTATTGGAGAAGGAAGTAAAGTTTGTGTTTGATGATGCATGTTTGAAGGCATTCGAATGTCTTAAAGAAAATTTTGTCTTAGCTCCTACCTATATTTCTCCTGATTGGTCTCACCTTTTGAGGTTATGTGCGATGCTCGTGGAGTGGCTCTAGGAGAATCCTAGGTCAAAGGCGAAAAAATATTCTTCATCCTATATACTACGCTAGCAAAGCACTTAATCTAACTCAAAAGAACTATACTGTCACTGAACAGGAGCTGCTTGCTGTGGTCTTTCCTTTTGAAAAATTCAGATCTTACTTGCTGGGCACCAAGTGATGGTGTATACTGACCATGCATCTCTTCATTACCTCATGGTGAAGAAGGATAATTAGATGGGTGTTGCTGCAGAAAGAATTTGATTTTGAAGTCAAGGACCGAAAGGGTACATAGAATCAGGTAGCAGACCACTTGTCTAGGCTGGAAGAAGAGGCAATGTTGAAGCTGAATGATGCGTAGAAGATAGATGATTGGTTTCCATATGAACAAGTGCTAGTTGCTTCTCAAGATTTGATTCCATGATTTGCCGACATTGCCAACTATTTGGCAAGTTATTTAGTGCATGATGATATGTCAGTCCACCAAAGAAGAAAGTTCATGTCTGATTTCAGGAAATACTTTTGGGAAGAGCCATTCTTGTTCCGTGTGTGTGATGATACTATGATCCGGAGATGTGTGCCTGAAGCTGAGATGATGTAGATATTAGAGGCTTGCCATTCATCCCCTATTGGGGGTCATCATAGTGGTATCCGGACTGCACACAAGATTTTACAATGCGGCTACTATTAGTAGACTATTCACAAAGACGCCCATGAGTTTGCTAAGGCTTGCAAAATATGTCAAAGGGAAGGAGGTATAACAAGGAGGCATGAGCTTCCTTTTAATCACATCCTTGTGATTGAGCTATTTGATGTTTGGGGCATAGACTTCATGGGCCCATTTGTGTCATCTAATTGAAACCGCTACATATTGGTGGTTGTTTACTATGTATCAAAATGGGTTGAGGTAGTTGCGCTTCCTAGTAATGAAGGAATGTGTGTCACAGCGTTCTTGAAAAAAAACATCTTCTCCAGGTTTGGTACACCAAGGGCTATAATTAGCGATGGATGCTCTCACTTTTGCAACAGGTTATTTCGTGCTTTTCTTGAGAAATATGGAGTAAAACACAAAGTTTCAACCCCTTATCACCCTGAGATGAGTGGGCAAGTGGAGGTTTCCAACAGAGAGATAAAATCGATTTTGTCCAAGACTATCAATGCCAATAGAAATGATTGGTCGCGGAAGTTAGATGATGCTTTGTGGGCATACCGGACTGCATTCAAGACCCCAATAGGTATGTCACCATATAAGCTAGTGTTTGGTAAGGCGTGCCATCTTCCAATTTAGTTAGAGCATAAGGCTATTTGGGCATTAAAAAAGCTGAACTTAGATTGGTCTAAGGAATCGTTGCAGCGTCTTGGGCAGTTGGATGAGTTCCAGTTGAATGCATATGAGAGTTCAACACTATATAAAGAAAGGATGAAATTGTACCACGACTGAAAAATAGAAAAGAGGAAATTCCAGTCGGGTGACTTGGTCCTGCTCTTAAATTCCAGACTTCGCTTGTTCCCTGGAAAGTTGATGTCCAAGTGGATCGGACCTTTCAAGGTGGTACAAGTGTTTTCTCACGGGGCAGTTGAACTTGAAAATCATGAAGGAAAAAGGTTCAAGGCTAATGGACAGCGTATTAAAGCTTATTTTGACACAGCAGAGGAGCTAAAAAATATTAAAGCCTAGAGTCTGGATGAATTCGTCCCACCCAAGGAGCTTGATGAAGTCTGAATAATCAAGCAACCTGCGTCGTGCTGGGACATTAAATTAGGCGCTGCATGGGAGGCAACCCATGAATATTTTCTTTTTATCTTGCTATTTTTGCTTTTGTAGAAGTGTTTTGGCAAAGTTTGAGTAACTAAAACACTTGTGTCGTGCCGCGATGTTTAATCAGGCACTGCTTGGGAGGTAACCCAAGGTTAATCTTTGCTATGTGTGCAGGAAAAGGTGGAGGGAGAATGCTGGAAAAGATAAAACTCCAAAAATTGGTAAGTCAGGTTCCACGAGCAAAGTTCACGAATCGTGGTTCATTCCATGAGTTGTAGACCACCCTCGTGGAACTCGGGTAAAAATGGCCAAGTGCAGAACAACATCTAAGAACCAGTTCCATGAGTCATGATTATAATTACGGATCGTGGTTTTAGGTCATAGAAATCAGGGAATTATGGCCATCTGCAGAACTTAATCCATGAACCAGTTCCACGAGTCGTGGCCTCAATCACAAATCGTGGTTTATGGTCGTGGAAATCAGACAAAATAGAAGTGGAAGGACTTGTTCCACGGGTCTATTATACGAGCCATGGTTAATTCCATGACTCGTGGAATGCAGGTAAGTTTTTTTTTAAAATGTTGTTCACCCACTTCACCGGACCCAACTCGCGACCTTTTCTCTTAAATAACCCCAAAAAATTAAATTTTCCCCCATTTTTTTCCATCAAAACTGACCACCACTCCTTCTACTTCCATTCAAACACCACAATCCCTACAAATCTACCCCAAGATCACATAAATTCTCCAGCACATACGCTGCACCCACTATTCTTCCACCAAAGGATTGGGCACTTTATTTTTTGGTCGGGATCACGGTCTCTACTCATAAGCAAAATCACTCACTCCGGCTCTTCCCTAAATTTCAAAGGTATGAAGCCATTCCAAAACCTTACTTGAAATTCTGGGGACCACAACTCGACCTAGGGTATAAAATTGCTTGATTGTATTGGTTAACAACCCTAAGGGATGACGGTTGTGGAGAGAGTGAGTAATATATATCTAAAATTATTCATGAATGTGTTTGGGGTTGAAAGAAATTCACCAAAATCAATAAATATGGTTTTCTGCTACACAGTGATCACGGGGGCATTCTACGAGTTGTGGTTCATTCCACGAGTTATGGAATGCTCTCGTGGAAAATAAAATCAGAGCCTAGTTCTCAGGTCTGACTTTCACGAGGGTCGTACACAAGTCATGGTTATTTCCACGAAGCATGGATGACACTCGTGATTATCAGACCAGCATGCTGTAAACGAGGTTTGATTTCCACGAGAGGCATCTATGAGTCATGGTTCCAATCATGTGTCATAGATGCAACTCATGGAACTCAGACCTCCAATCACATTTTGCCAACCAGAAATCACGAGGGTCTTCCATGAGTCATGGTTCATTCCACGGACCGTGCAACCCACTCAAAGAACCCAAGTCCAGTAAAATTATGAAGATTATTTTGGGTTCTCCTTGATTTTGTCGTACTGATGTTTCCCTGCATAGGTACCATGAGGTCGAAGAATACAAAGTCAGTCAAAGAGGTAGCTCGATAATTCAAGCCTAGACTCAATAATTAACGTGATGAGCCTACCGCACATGAACTTTAATCAAGCAGATCGGAGGAAATTTATGAGGTTCAGCCAAACCCGAACGTGGAGCGTCGGTCCATGAGATATGGGGCACAAACACAGGCAACTGAGGAAGCCGCACTTCAGCTAGCCATTACCGCAGTACCACCAACAACAACCTCTTCTCCCTAGTCTGAAGAGGGAGAGGGGTCATCTAAAGTGGGTGATGGTAGCCTGTAGAGCAACACAGGGATGGGTACTGATAACAAAAATGAGTCTGATGATGTTGAGTCAGCATCTGGTGATAAGAGCCCTTCTGATTTGGCCTTCCTGGAAGTTGCACTTCGGACATAGGCAGAGGATGACAGAGCATAGAGACTGGAGGCTTATGATAATCAGAGATGGTGTATTCCGGAGATGCAGACCATATACAGACAAGGAATTTTTCAGTTCGACAGGGGCCTGCCCAAAAGGGGTACTTTTTAGGATCCACGGATCTGGACTGAGGTCTTAGCATTCGTACTAGATATTCAAGCTATATTCCATCACTACTGATGCTGTTGTATGGATGAGCCCCCAGGTAGCTATTGCCCCGAGATAGTTTGGGAATTTTATGCCTCCTATAAGGCCACAGGCAGTCGGGTCCAAGTATCAGGATCTACCTCCACTCACCAGTACTTTGGTGTGGCATGCACCTATGTATATCTCTGAGAAGACTATTTAGTAGTTCTTGTTTGGACCAGAGCATGAGTTACAGGTCAACACGGCAGAGTTTGATAGCAAGATGAATATTGTCTGAGATAAAACAAAGATGAGGGACCCGATTCAATGAGCGAATTTATTGAAATGGGCTGCAGGTTATATAGCTGAGAATGGTGAAGATGCAGAATAGTTCACGGTGGAGACATAAAAAGGGCAACATTAAATTTTATCGGTAAGTTTTGTTGGGCCATTGTCTGATCCCACATCTATCCGACTCAGGCGGATAATTCTCTGACGCCTGACCGTGCAGTACTAGTTGCCAGCATCATGGCTTGATATGAGATTAATTTCCCATGCTGTATATTATAGGAGATACATGAGCGGGCGTTCAAATATCACACTAGCATACCCTTTCCCTGTTTGATTCATCGCCTATGCATGGAATCAGCAGTCTCGTGGATGCCTGATATTGACATAACTAAGGAGGTGACTAGGATTCAGGATGCTCGGTTAATTAGAGATGTGGCTAACCCGGTTGCACACCGATGAGTGTCATCCTCCATTTCTGCTAGTACTATGAGAGTTGAGGGGTCCTCCGCAGAATGAGACCCATTAGACTTGCATGATACAGAGGTAAGTGCAGCTACAGAAAGTGCCACAACCATAGCTTCAGCTTCAAAGCCCTCGACCTCTCAGCATCCAGTAGGCATCCCTACCGCGCCTTCGCGCCCAGGTTCTTTGGGTAGAATTATTATTGATGCTGAGTTTATATAGAATTTGGTTGCCCGATAAGCTGATACTCAGAAATATGTAAATGATTTGTTGGACCAGCTCCAACATTGGGTGAGATAGACTGTAGCGGCCACGGAAGAGAGGATGAATGTTGTGATCGATCGAGTTGCACAAGAGATATCTGCACTGGTTGATGCTTTCGAGCGCTGAGTGAGTACTTGGTTACAGTCCATACAGAGCCCTAACTTGGGACATATTCAGGATAAGCTAGCCTAACATCGCGATGAGATTAGAGATCTGTTGACCCTAGCCAGACTCCTGTTATTCCCACCATCTCTATTGAGGTTCAAGCGCCCACGCGATGAGTGGTTGATTTTTTTGCTGCAGTAAAGCTTGTTCCCCTAAGTGATAGAGCAAAGAGAGTGTGCACTAATAGCACTTCTATGGTTGAGAAAGACCCAATGAGATTGAAGAGAGACATTGCTATTTCCACACAACACTCTTTAGATGACATGCGTCTCTGTGAGGAGGCAGAGCAGCATAGACTTCGGGGTGCATCATCTAGTTCAGCTCCAGTTGGTGGAGGAGCCGCATCTTCTATTCTTGGGAGCCCAGATTTGGTTGCTACTGAGAGGGAATCTACTGATGTCCCTCCTACTATTGAGATACTGAGTGCAACGACCACCGCCATCGCCACTAACATTGTGGTGGGTGCCACATCACCGGCCCTGCATACTTTATCGGACGTTGGCACCTAGGCTCCATAGGTATGTTCCTGCCTCCCTATGTTTCTACTTTTGTTGATGCATTAAGGGCAATGCACGTTGCTTTCTGGTGGGGTGGGGGCAGTAGCTGTCCATATTTTAATGGGTCTTTTGGAGAAGTCTGAGTAGCCAAAAGACCCGTGTCATGCCAAGATGTTAAATCAACCGCTGCATGGGAGGCAACCCATGAGGGTAGTCACAAGGTAACCGAGTTCTTGGGGTTTTTCTGCCTGTGTTCTTTCCCTAAGTATTTTTATTTTCTATTAAACCGGCATGTCTAGTATAGGTTGTATGTAGTAAAAGAAGAAAAGGAACTTAGTGCAGTCTGTGGTTTGATTTTGAACTGGATTTTGATTAAAAATTGATTGAAAAATGGAGACCTCTCCAAAAAAATTTGTGACATATTAGTATCTATTTTTGATAGACTGACCATTATGGATCTGTTCATGACATTAGGTTAATCGATCTTATAAATGTCTTAAGCTAGAGTATGAACCTGATAGTTAGCATGTGATTGGTTTACTCTGCGCCATGTGTGCGTGAGCAATATTTGTACTGTTCTTGCATTGTGTGCCAATCTAGAACTTGCCCGGTTAGTCTTGCCTAGGGTGTAGGATGGTTGGTTAAGAAACGATCATAGGTTGTTTTTGAAATAATCCACTTTAGCCTAAATGACCATCCAAATAATGTGTATACCCTTTGATCCCTGATTTTGAGCCTAAATTGACCCTTTTATTGGTTAGCCTAATCACCTTCCCTATTTTGTATGAACTTTCAGTTTGGCCTAAGTCCCTCCTTGGACATTGTGCACCTCAACTCAGGCAAATCTCCTAAGTTGATGGTGGCTACTATGAAGGTGAGTGTGAAATACGGGGTATGAAAAGAAAAGCTTAGTGATAAAGAGGAAAATAACGAGTGTGGCCGATTTACTAGAGAAAAAAAAAGAAAAAAAAATGTGTGAGGAAATTAGTTTAGTCTAAAACAAAAGTCGTACCCGTCATTTGATGAAAAAGAAAGAACAAAAAGTACGAAAAAGAGAGAAAAAAAAAGAAATAAAAATAGAGTTGGTCTGAAAAAGTGGAAGAAGCATAGCGTAGTGCCAAGGAGGGCTTAGTCACTATTTCCCATATATACCATACCCATCCCCGAGCCTACGTTACAAGCCGAATAAGGTCCTATAGTGATCCTAACCCAACTGTTCAAAAGCCGAGGCATAGAAAATAAGGCCAAGCCTATGGTATTGTGCACGCGTTGCTTGAATATCTTTGTGAGTGTGAGTGTTCTTGTTCAGTCCCAAAAATCTTGACTGTATCATTATGCGATTGGGACTTCTTTGTAGTGAGGGCACTAGAGTAAGATTGACTGTTAACTGTTAAGGCAATAATCATATGTGTATGCTATGTTGTCTGTTGATATCGTAATGTCGTCCATGGATTCTCTTGTGTTTTCTTGATAGGAGAAATTTGTGCACTTGTTTGTATTGAAAAAAGGGGGGGATATTTGTTGTAAACTGACTTGCTAAATCATATGACTGCCGTAGTTCCTGGTTTTCTTTTGCTCAAGCGTCATTCTAGGATAGTTTTGGATTGTCTCTTGAGGATAAGAAAAAGTTTTAAGTTGAGGGTGTTGATGAGCCATGAGTTTGTGACACTTTCGACACTTAAAACTGGGAATTGGAGTATGTTCTTTAGCGATTTTTAGTAGCTTTGATGTGCTTTTGAGTCTTGTGCAGGAAAACATGGTTCGGAGACTTAAGTGCAGAGAAAGATTAATATTTAGGTTGAAACTGACTTCTACGACTCAAGACCACGAGTATTTGATTATTCCATGAGTCGTGGAAGTCAGTCGTGGAATGAATACTGCAAATGTAGCTGGGGCCTAAGTTCCACGTAAGGTTTCCATGAACCGTGGACCTATTCACGAGTCATGATTCCTGCTCGTTGAACCAAATCAGAGAAGGTGAAAATTGCCTGAGTTCGACGGAAGGTTTCCACAAGCTGTGGACCGGTTCACGAGTTGTGATTCCTGCTCGTGGAACCTGATCAGAGAAGGAGAAAATTGTCTAAAATCTATGACTCAATTCCATGAGCCGTGATTCAAGTCACGAGTCATAGACTGCTCTCGTAGAAAGGAACCCATAGGATGACAAATACTCTGTGTTTCACGAGTGCTGATGATAAACCGTACAAACTTCCATAGATCGTAGACTGTGTCCGTGGAAGCTGCCGATGTGAGTTTCCTTGTTTAATTATGATAGGATTTTTACTGTCTGTAAATACCTTTTCTAGGTTTTATTTTACGTTTATGCTCGTTACTTTGTAGGAAACACATTTGAAATAGTGTGATTTTAGTTGTTCTATGTTTTGAGAGTTGAATACATTCGTAGTTCATTGTTCTTGATTTCCATCTTCATCTATTGAAGATTCCGAATATCTTTAACTCCTATTGTAAGTATATGATCATGAACACACCAAAAACTCTTGATTGTTTACTTATGAACATGAGTAGATAAATCCACAACTATGGTTGTGGGAACCATGAAGGACTAACGAAGTAGACAAAGTACTTGGGTACTCTAGGGCGGTGTTTATGCATGTATTGTTCTTCCCTTCATTTTGATTGCTTTTTAACGGTGCCCAATGTTAGAACTCGCCTTATTCTTACTTGCCGGACCAAGGAGGTAATGGATGGGAAAAGGGTTGTTTAACAATGGAGATTTGAGGCTACCAACCCTCATCTAATAGCTTGACCTTGTCCAGAAATAGCTAATATGTGATCCAGGGTAAGGGTTAGTAAAGGATACACCCACTTCCGGACCAAGGCATGTGGTGAAATTCATATATCTGTCGGACCAAGGATTTAGGTGAACCTAACTTACCGATTTTTCATGCTAAGCACCAAACTAGTTTACTAAATACAGCGCCCTACTAAGTTATGATCTCATGGGGAACACTAACCTAGTCATCTCTCCCATTGATTACATATCTTAAAAATGTCACGTGTTACTTTTTTACATTCTAGTTACAATTTCTACTTGTTACTTTAACCTCCCCCCACTTTCGAGGGAAATAAACGACTAAGAGCGCGAGTAAACATTAAAAAACCATAGTGCTACCATATTCCCTGTGGGATCGACCCCAACCTTCGTTGGGTTCTATATTTGATCAGCGACCACTTACGCTTCTTAAAAGAGGTGTAATTTGGGCGTATTATGCACCAAAGCCGATTAAAACAAGGGGAAGACGAGCCATGCCTACTGAAGTAAACACGGTCGCTTCTTAAAAGAGGTCTTGACTTTATGATGAGTCTGAGGGCTCTAATGAGGAGTACCAACTCCCTCTAAAAAGGAATAAGAGGCCAACAACACAACATGCAGAGCAGACAAGACTCTCATAGTCTAAAAATAAGAGGTCAATGGAGATATTTGTTTCTCAAGTAGAGGGCAGTGAGAGTAGTTTAAAGGAGTCTATAAAAGAGGACTCACATCAGCAGGATGAGGCTTCACTCATAGGATCAACAAGTTTCTCTAAGTATGGTAAGTTTTAATATGTAACCGATAAGTCTGCTACTCATTTCTCTATGCCTAGTTCCAAGGTATTATATGAGGCATGGCTAGTCATGATGGATGGAAAATCTAGATGCAACTTTACAAAGAAGAGATAGATTAGCTGGAAAGGGCTAGAGGACCATCCATCCATCTTGGAAATTTGCATATACCGATATGGATACCGTTCACCTGACCTCCTAGAATATACTGTCCAACCATGGAACAAGAGTTCTTTGCTTCATATAGGGAAACTTTAGAGACACAAAGAAAGTTGACAAAGACACTGAAGAGTCCTCTTGATTTTTTAGTAGTCTAAGAGATTGTTATTGATTTTTGTTAGCAACACAACAATCAATAAATATTACTATGGGCCTATTTTAAAGGTAGCAAAAACACAACTGATCTCGAGCAATGTAAAACCACTGTCAAAGATCAAAGAGAGTGATTTGCACCAATCATAGCTCAAGATATTCTTGAAAGGATAACTTCACGTTCAGCCACCATATATAAGAGGGACCTAACATTAGGTCCAAGTTATGGTGGAGCGTAATAATAACACACCTCTATCCGCAAGTCTGACAATACTCTCATACCAAACGAAGCAGTATTGGTAGCAACCATCGTTAGAAGACTCTCCTTTAATGTGAGGAAGATTATAGTTGCTAAAATTAGGGATAGGTTCATGCAAAATGCTACTTAATTCGGCTTTCCATGCATGATAACTCATATATATAAGAGTGCTAGTGTTTTTCACTGCCAGAATATGATTTAAGGTTCACAACGACATTGTTGATAAACATCACCAAGTTGAAGGATAAATTGAATCAGCCCACGAACATAGGTGGGGTAGTGCCCATGGTGTAACAACCCTCAAGATCATTTCTTTTTTTCACTTGTTGCTCCATATTTGACCCCCTTTTTAGCCTTGGATTGGTATATATGACTTGTGAGAATGAGTGATTTGATTCTCGAGGTGGTCAAATCAGTTTTGGAGAAGTTTTACATTTTAAGAAGTGTAGGATTTGAAAAGTTTAACCAAAGTCAATATTTGGTATTTTCAAGGTCGAATCTGAGTTTTAATGTTTTCACTAGGTCTGAAGGGTGATTTTTAGGCTAGTTGAATGTTTAATTTGGTTCGTGAAGCATTCGAGGGTATTTTGATTATTTGGTTGGATTTCTATGTTTTCTTATGTTTTTGAGTTGACTTCGATCAATATTTGATCAAAACATTCTCAGAATGGTATTTTGTTGATTCAGAAATATGTGTTGTAATTGATTTACACTATTCTTTTGTGTTCAGCGGGTTTCAAATAAGTTTTGAGGGTCCATTCTATGACTTGGACTATTTTGATATTGTTGTCATCTAGTGTAGTGGTTTCTTTTACGTATTCACAAGAGGACCACTTCGATTGCAAAAGAAAGGCTTGGTTGGCCTTCACAATTATGACTAGGTGCATGTTCGCAATAAGTAATTTGGATCTAAAATTCAGGATCAGATTTAATATCCTATTTTGAATCTAAAATTTAGATTTTGATTTTTGAGGATTTTGAGCTTATTGAGGAGACTTTTTGAGCTTTTTTAGGATTTTTCATGGGCGTATTTTCTAACCATCCTTTTGGTAATTCCCCAATGGTTCTTTGTTAATTTCTTTGAATTATCACGTGTAAGAAATGTACTTTTGGGACATTTTCTCCAAAATATAAGAAAGTGTAAATTGATGATTTCAGATCCAATTTGAGCTCCATTTTGTTTTATGAAATATCATGTTTGAGTTTCATATCTTATGGGTAAAATGATTTTAAAAGTATTTTAAAGATTTGTTACCAGATTCTAAGGGTTGACTTTTTGACCCAAATTTAACCCAAACTTTTATGCTAAGATATGGATATTAATGAAATCGTATTCATGTATAAAATGTATTTTTGAGAGATTGAAAGCATCCAAGAATATTCGAAAAGGGAAGACCATTGTGTAATTGTGTGAACGCGTGGTTTGATTTCGAGATAGGTTATGACTTACTTTTCATTAGAATTAGCTTGAGTGAGAACTTACTTTGTAAAACATGTTATGGATTGAGTGATGTATTGGGTTGAAGTAATATTATGATGATTTAATATTGTGAGATCAAAAGTGGGGCTTTGGCCAATTTATGGCTTGTGATTCAAAATAACTATTTCGTTAATGTCATTTTGGGCAATTTCATGTATTATTTCATATATTAGTGTTGTCATAACCCGAGCCTACACCCTGGATATAACATGGTACTTAAGATCATAAGTGACCCCGAGCTAACCCATGGCATGGCATATCACTAAGCATTTACATATAAGTAAGACTGAGTGGAAGCTAAACTGAGTTAAAACAATAAATGATAGAGTGGTCTGAATAAGTTTCCAAAATAAAACTAAGTATGAAGAAGTAAACCCAAACTGAAATAAGTTGAACATCTGAATCGATGTCTGAAAGTCTCTACAATTGACAAGTTGCTGGGACAGTTCCGAGCTAACTCTAAATACTGAAATCTGAAAGTACTAAAGAAGTGTCATAATAAATCCATCCTCGGATGATGAGGACTCACCATTCATGACTACTGAGGTGGAACTGGAACACACTAACCGTGATAATGAAATTCAGCGCTTAAACTTGCATAATAATAGGATGTAGCACAAAGAGTATGCAATCAAGACTTTGAATGTATTGAGAATATGAGATATAAAATCTATAAGCCAAATAGGTATGTTCAAAATACTAATAATATGTACTGAAATGCAAGCTAGGTGCAAAACTGAACTGTAGTGCAATGGCCAAATCTTGATATGCATAAAATCTGAATTGTAAAGATATTCTGAAAATTCACAATGAAATATAGTGGGACTGAATTGAAGGCCAAGTACACATATACTAAGTCTTATTCTATGGGAGAGTCTATTAACCCACATAAATCACGTGAGCTAAATATGGAGTCTAATGTATACTCCCTATCAAGAAGACCTAATATACCGTGTTAGAGTATAGAGGCTAAATAGACCTACGATGACATGTAGTTTTGGTACTTCAAGTGAAACTATGACCCTAGTCCAACTCGTTGCTAAGTACTACTTCCAAACAGACATTACTGATAGCTCATTTAAAACTGATGTTCTGTAAACTGGGTCATAACTTACTATGATGAACTGATTTCTCAAAGAATAAATGTTGAAAGCTGACTAAATTATGTTTAAATTGAATTCTGACAATCTGCGCTAAGTTCTGAAGGGAAGCTAATTAATGTAGATATGCTGTAAATTCAGGCTAAGCTTGTTTCTTCAAAAAACATAGCTTTAGAATGTACTCGTAAGATTTCATCCATAAGCATCAAAACTAGAGTAGGAATCATAAAATATCATAGGGAAATCAATTCTATAAAAGACTGTATAATTTGGGTATTAACCCTAAAAGAATAAACTGTAGTAATCATGCTTGAAAGTTAAAACCTTTTGGCATGAGGGAGAAAGTGGAACCTCATTGAAATTCCACATAGCTGAAGTTGAAGAATCCTAAGTTGAAGCCTGAAGATGGAGACTTGGAGAAGAAGCCCTAGTTGAAAGCGAGAGAGAACGCTTCTCTTTCTTTTCTTTTCTGACTTTAGGATTTCTAATTGTAAGAATAAGGGAAAATTAGTTGTAACTTCCCTTTAATACCACCTAAAAGAGGCTAAAACATCTTAGTACTGGTCTTAAAAGTGGGGGGAAAGGCTAATTTACCCCTAACAATTGAATTAAAAAGAATTAGAACCGAGTGTTCAACTGATGGGTGTATGGTCCGTGGACTCAGTCTATGGACCATAAACTAACTCATGGTTCTTCCTAGGAAATAGATGATATTCTGAATTTACTCCATGGTTGGAAATAATAGACCATAAACCTGGACTACAGACCATTTTGTCACCCGTGATTTGACTTTGAGATTTCTGAGAACCTTCAGAACCTTGAGTATACGGCTTGAACAATGGGTCATGACCTAGGTCAATGGGTCATCGACTGACCCATGGTTATGAGATGGAAAAATGGCATCTCTCTAATAGGAGTTCCACGATTGACAAGATAAACTATCGTTCCAAACAATGGACCATTGAGTCACTTGTGGTATCCTAGAAACTCTAAACTTCTTTGTTAACTTCTTTAAACATGCTGGTTTAAATCCCGAGTTGTTACAATATCTCCCTCTTGGGATCATTCATCCTCGAATGAAGACTTAACTAGGCTGAAATAGTAAGGAAAGAGTTGCAATCCCAGAAACTGAGTTCTACAACTAAGGTACTATCATGGTAATTGAATTCTGACTAAAATATGAACTGTGTTAGATTATAAGGAATATATTCATATTGAGGGAATAAAAACAACTGATGGGAATACTAAGGAGGAAACTGAGATTATTGAAGAGGAACTATTACCTTATGCTGGAACTGAACTTGAAGGAAAGAGTTGAGGGTACTTGGTCATCATGTCTGCCTTTGCTTCCCACGTAGCTCCCTCGACTAGCTGGTTCCTCCAAAGGAATTTTATCGAAGTGACTTTCTTATTCCTTGACTTATAGACTTGACGATCAAGAATCTCAACTGGGACCTTCTCGTAAGAGATATTATCCTTCATACGCACACTGTCTAATGGTACAACTGAGGCTAGATCAACAATGCACTTGTTCAATAAGGACACATGAAAGACTGGGTGCACGGATGCTAACTCCAATGGAAACTCTAACTCATAAGCTACCTTGGTGTTTCGTCTCAAAATCCTATAGGGACCTACATACCGGGGACTAAGCTTCCCCTTCTTACCAAACCTCATCACTCCTTTAATCGTTGAAACCAGAGAAACACCCAATTGTCAACTACAAACTCTAAGTCTATTGTTCTCACATCTGTATAAGATTTTTGACGACTCTGAGAAGCCTTCAACCTCTCCCTAATGAGTTGAACCTTTTGCATGGTCTTATGAACCGAATCTAGCCCTATCAATGCATCTTCACCTACCTCAAACAAGACAATAGGTGATCTATACCTCTACCCATAAAATACCTCATATGAAGCTATCGGTATGCTAGAATAGAAGCTGTTATTCTAGGAAAATTCTATAAGAGGTAAGTGATCATCCCAATTACCTTTGAAATTAATCACACAATCCCTCAACTTATCCTCTAAAGTCTGGATGGTACTTTCCATCGGGCCATCTATCTGCAGATGAAATGTTGTATTAAGATTTACTTGTGTAGCAAAACCTTTCTGGAAAGACTTCCAGAATTGGGATGTAAACTGAGTGCCCCTATCTAAGATGATAGTCGAGGGGACCCCATGAAATTTGACCAACTCATGGATGTAGAGTTTGTCATAATCCTATGTAGAATCAATAGTCTTGACAAGTAAAAAGTGGGCTGATTTTGTCATCCTATATACTATCACCCAAATAGAATCATGTTATCTGCGCATACGAGGTAAACCTCTAATAAAGTCCATATCGATCACTTCCCACTTCCAAGTAGGAATATCAATATCCTAAGCCATTTCTCCCGGTCTCTGGTGTTCTACTTTCATATGCTGCTAAATTTCGACACTTAGCCATGAAATATGCAATGTCCCTCTTCATGTCATTCCACTAATAGACTTCCCGTAGGTCACATAAGTCTTGGTGGAACCTGGACATATAGAATATTTGAAGCTGTGAGCTTCTATCAAAATCCATTTTCTCAAGCCATCAACATCTAGAATACATAACCAACCCTAATAACAAAGCACACCATCTCCCCTTTGGAGAAAACCTATACTCTCTTCTAGTGGATAGCACCATTCAACTGATGCAAGATGGGATCACTGTCCTGTTTCTCCTTCACCTCCACTACCCAAAAAGACTCTGAGCTATTTCAAACTATAGTACAACCATCTGCCAAATCTGTAAGGTGAACTCCTAGATGAGCACGCCTATGAGCATCCTTAGCTAATTCTTTCTTTCCTTCTTCAACTTGTGACACACTACCCATAGATAACCTGCTAAGTGCATCAACCACTATATTGTCCTTACTAGGGTGGTAAACTAGACTCATGTCATAACCCTTAAGAAGCTCAAGCCACCTTCTTTGATGAAAATCCAACTTCTTCTGAGTAAACACATATTGGAGGCTCTTATGGTTAGTGAGCAAATTCACATGGACACCATACAAGTAGTGTCTCTAAATTTTCAAGACGAAAACAACTGCTGCTAACTCAAGATCATGAGTTGGGTAGTTCTTCTTAGGAATCTTAAGCTCTCTAGAAGCATAAGAGATGATCTTGCCATGATGCATCAAATCAAATTTAATGCCTACTCTAGATGCATCACAGTACACAACAAATCCATTTGAGCCCTCCGGTAAAGTCAAAACTGAGGTGTAGTCAACCTAGTCTTCAATTCCTAAAAATTCTTTTCATAATCATTGGACCACTAAAACATAACCTTTTTCTGAGTCAACTTGGTCAATAGGGAATCTATAGATTAAAACCCCTCAACAAATCTCCTATAGTATCCAGCCAAACCCAAAAAAATCCTAATATTTGTCAAAGAAGTAGGACTAGGCCAGTTCTTAACTGCCTCTATTTTTTTTGAATCTACCCGAATGCCCTTACTGGACATAATATGAACTAGAAATGCAACTGAATTCAACCAAAAATCGCACTTACAGAACTTAGCAAATAACTGGCGATCCTTAAGAGTCTACAAAATAACTCTCAAATGCTCTGCATACTCTTCCTTACTTAGAGAATAGACAAGGATATCATCTATGAAGATAATGATGAACATATCTAAGTACTATTTGAATACCCTATCATCAAGTATAAAAAAGTTGCAGCAACATTCATTAGTCAAAAAAATGTAACCTCAAATTCATAGTGAGAAATACTGAGTTCTTAAGGCTATCTTTGGAATGTCACATTCTCTAACTCTGAGTTGATGGTAACCAGACCTGAGATCAATCTTTGAGAAACAACTAGCCCCCAAAAGCTGGTCGAACAAGTCATCAATCTTAGGAATGGGATATTTGTTCTTGATTGTGACCTTTTTCAACTGACGATAGTCAATGCACATTCTAAGTGCATCATCTTTCTTACATACAAGAAGAACTGGAGCACCCCATTGAGAGATGTTGGGTATGATGAAACCTTTATCTAAGAGGTCCTTCAAATGATTCGAGTTCGGTGGACTTTTCAGAAATAAATTCGGGTAAGTAGAACTCCCAGTGTCGAGGTTAACATGAAGGGGTTGTTCTGGAATGTTGGGGATTTTAGGTGTGTTGTAAAATGGGAACTTCTAGAGAATTTTATGACTTTTGGTCTTGTGTCAACCACTATAACGGTTGACACAATGCTATCGCGACCTCTGTGATAGCAGAGAAATTATCGCTATAGCAAAAGTCAACGATAGTCAGCACCGTCATAGCGGTCGGTTCCACTATGGTGGTACCGCTATAGTAGAGTGCTGACCGCTATAGCTGGTTGAGCTAGGATTTAATGCAGAAACTTTCCCAAAACATTCAGTTTTCCTCAAGAGCGTTTTGGAGAAGGGAAAGGGCGATTTGAACTCTGTTCATTATTTTTCAACCCAAAGTAAGGATTCCACTCCCCTAACTTAATGTTATCATTCCTACATTGTAGAATTACTAGTTGTGGACTTTGGGGAAGGTTTGGGTTGACCTAGGAATGATAGAATCTGGGGAAAAGGGATTCTAGGGCGTAAAGTTCTTGGGTCTTGCATATTATTATTGGGTTATGATCAATTAGCCATAATTCTCAAAATTTAATCATAAAAATGATAGACTTAGGTGAATTAATGGTGGGAAGGCCTGAGAATGGATGGAATGATCATAGTTTATCCTGGGAATTGGGATTGACCAGCTATAGGGTGCATCTGTGTTTTTGAAAATTAACATAAGATCAAGGTACCATCAGTTAAAGATTAGGCCCAAGGACATCCCTAAGACTGCTTTTTACACCCGGTATGGGCATTATAAGTTCCTAGTGATGTTGTTTGGGTTGACCAATGCGCTGGCAACATTCATGAGTTTGATGAATGGGGTATTCAAATCCTATCTGGATTCATTCATCATTGTGTTTATAGATGACATCTTGATCTACTCCAAGCATAGGGAGGAGCATGCTGAGCATCTCTGCATTGTGTTGGACATTTTAAGGCACTAGAAGCTATATGCAAAATTTTCTAAGTGTGAATTTTGGTTGACTTCAGTCGCTTTCCTTGGGCATGTGGTGTCATAAAAAGGTGTGATGGTGGATCCCTAGAAGATTGAGGTAGTTAAGAGTTGGGTTCGGCCTAGCTCTATGATTGAGGTGAAGAGTTTTGTGGGGCTTGCGGGCTACTACCATAGATTTGTCAAGGATTTTTTATCCATCGCTACTCACTTGACAAGGTGACTCAGAAGGAGGTACCATTTATGTGGTCCGAAAAGTGTGAGGAGAGCTTCCAAAAGCTCAAGACCCTTCTTACTACAGCTTTCATCCTATCATTGCCGGTTGAAGGTAAGGATTTCATTGTATATTGTGATGCTTCACATTCAAGTTTGTCCAGTTATTCAGTCTTGTGAAATGAACTTTGTTTTGTTGCTTGTTGGTTTACAAGTGTGCTTTCGTTTATTGTTTGTTAACTGTTGGATTTTGTGTGACATTCGATTGGCTCAGGTACCACGACTGGTATGAGATACTTATTGGTTGGCTCAGGTACAATGCCTGATACGGGATTCTTATTGGTTGGCTCAGGTACCACGCCTGGTACAGGATACTTATCGGTTGGCTTAGGTACCACTCTTGGTATATGATTCATAATGGTTGTCTCGGGTACCACACCTGGTATGAGTTTTGATTTACTTGCATTGATTGCATTCTTTTGATGGTTCCATGAGTGGATCGGGTTGTATTCTTAAGTTGTGATTATTGCATATGGTCCATGAGAGGCCAGATTATTATATTTAAATATGGGGTAGGTCTTAGTGTAGACCGGGATTTCATGTTGATAACATAGGTGGCATCCCTAGGATCCTTGATGGGTCCGAGTTGTGTGAAAAGGATATATGATTATTGTCATTGGTTTTGTCATTGGTTGTTAACTGGTTACATGGGGTTGATAAGTTAAGGGAGAGACTTGTAGTCTAGTTATATTGTTGACTTGTATTACATGTTACTTTGCTTTACTCAGCTTTGGTTTACTGTTCATATCTTGTTTATTAGAGCTTGCCGATGATCCTACCAGTACACGATGGTTGTACACTGATTCTGCACTTGCTTTTTATTTTGTGGGTATAGGACATCTTTTGGCGTCTGAAATGGGACCTCACTTGTAGATTCAGCGAATTGAGGATTCAAGGGTGAGGTATTCTTCTGGGCTACCTTATTGAGTGGGAGCACAATTCTACAACAATGCAAGGAGAGCAAATATTTAAATATCTATTCTAGACTTTTAAAGCAATCATTGATGGTTTCAAAAGTTGTAGGCCTGTCATTTCAATAGACGACATTCATCTTTATGGCCTGTATGATATTAAACTCTTAATCGTTATTGCAATTGATGCGAACAGAAATATCTTTCCACTTGTATATGTTATAATTGCACGTGAGAGTTATGATTCCTAGTCATGATTTCTGAAATTATTATGGACTCATGTTGTTTGTGAGAAAAATCACACTGGCCTCATTTTAAACTGCCATAAAGAAATTTTACAGTGTGTTCGATCTTACAATTGGTTGCAACCACCAAAAAGTACATCACAAATTTTGTGTTTGACACTTAAAAGCTAATTTTAACAAAAATATTTTAAATAGTGAACTCGAAAACCTAATGTGGTTGGCTGCTACAGAGCACCAAAAAAAAAAGTTCTTGCAAAGAATGCAGCAAATTGAAGCATTGTCACCTAAAGCGCATCAGTGGCTAGTGAAGCATCCTTTGAAACAATGGATATTGTACAAGTATGATGGTTGTAGATAGGGGTCTATGACAACAAATGTATCAGAGTCATACAATAGTTTGTTGAAGAAAACTCGGGGGCTTCCGGTGACTGCAATGGTGTGCATGACGTTCAAAGCTTTAGTTGATCATTTTGTTGAAAACAACAACTTTGCGACTACTTTACTAGAAAAAAAATACCCCTTGGCCTCTTTGTGTGGAAAAAAAGTTTCGAAAATATTGGTAATGAGCTCAAGAACACACTGATATGATGACCTATTAGAGTGGAGATGGTGCATTTGAGATTTTGACATTTGCACAAGATAGTAAGGGTGAAAATGTCCACAAAGTTACTGCAAAGACTGAGAAATATTCTTGTAGAAAGTGAAAAAATTATCATATGTCATGCTCATATGCTATTAAATTTTGTGGACTCCGTGAAATTGCGTCGAAGGATTATGTCAGCAAGTACTATAGTATGAAGTATTACAAGAAATATATAGTGGCACTTTTATTTCCGTGGGTGAGCAAGTGTATTTGCCGCCTCCGCCATTTTATTTAGTTGCAAACACAGAATATTTGTGGACACTTGGTGTGGAATCAAGAAGCTGACTCAAAAGTGATATGAACATTGCTCCTGTTTGCATGATATGAAAATGTAGTATTTGTCAGCAAACAAGTCACAATAAGGCACATTATCCTCGGTGAAATTAGTAGTATTTGTAATAAATTTCTATTTTTATGTATTATTTGAAATAAAATTTTAAATGCTTAACTTTGTCTTTATTTAAAATTTCTATCTTTGTGTGTTATTTTAAGTGAAGTATCAATTTTTATGCTTGTGTTTATAATTCTTAAGCTTAATTTTTATGTATAATTCATAGAATTTTATAATTCTTATGCTATTAAAAGGGCACACAATTTGAAGAGTTTAAGCTTTTCAAAAAAAAATAAAAGCATACATTTATTGAAAATTAAATTACATTACAAAAAGTCAAATTATTGGCATTCATTAGGAATCTCGTCCTCTGATTGGTAGGGTTTGTTTGCCAAAATATTTGCCCTTTCAATAGACATTAACATGTGATTTATTGCTGCTGCTTGTTCTTCAGCCAACTTAAGAAGGTAGTATCTACAGCGTCTTACTAGCATCCTATTATTTTCTTTTAAATTTGTTTGACAGCTACCTCATAGTCATCTTGATCTTGACGCTTCATCCCCATAGAAAAATGACGTGGTATAGGTGCCCTTAATTTCACACGTTCTCGAACAAAACGAGTAGACTCATCGAACCTATAATCCCACTCTCCTCTTAATCCACAATAGTACTCACATGGATTTGACTTTTGTATTATTCAAAAATCATCATCACGTTCTAGTAACATATATGGCTTGTACATATCCATTTTAAAATTGTATGGATATCATGAACCTCAATCCCTATTTGGTGATCCAGAATCTGAGCTATCATTTTTATTTTCAGGAAAGAAATAAGTAAATGGACTATTTTTTTATTGAATGTGAGGAAGAACTTGCACCATTTTTATCATTTTTGTAAGATATTATAGTATTTGTATATTTTTCATGATGGGTGAATACGCAAATTTATATTGTAATGTGTTGAAAATCTTAGAAACCCTAGTGATGTGATCATGGTAAGGCGTGCAAAGATTAATTCCTTGTAAGTCGTGCCCCTGTGCACGCCTTATAAGTCGTGTAGGGGTTAGCGCCTTACCCACCAAAATACAGAACCCTAACCCTAACTCTAGTTGTACACTTCACGCGTTGTTGCAAATTTTCAACAAAATTCAAGATTCGCAATTATCAATTCAATCTAACAAGCTTTTTAAATTGACTTGATGTAACATTATTTTTTAATTGATTTGATATAACACTGTACTGTAAATTCTCATAGCCTTCAATTACCAATTTAATATTCCATCCGTTTTAATTTGTTTGGCCTAATTTGATTTAGAATAAAATTTAAGAAAATAAAAAAGACTTTTGAATCTTGTGGTATTAAATTAAAGATATGTCAAATTTATCAAAATGCCCTTTAATCTTGTGGTCTTAAATATACCACAATATATTTAAATGGACAAAAAAAAAGTAGGTCAAATAAATTGAAACCGAGGGAATATAAGACTACTGAAATATTCATCAACATAAAAATAAAGTCATCGTAATATAATAATGCACCATTTTTATTTTGAACATATATTTAAGCTTTAAATAAAACCAAATTACAACAAGACGTACAATGTTAGATATTTCTAATCTTCATCATCTTCAGGAACGACATCAATTTCGTCCTCATCACTATAATCAAGACCCCAATTTGAATCCGTATTTTGTGTTGGCTCAATCAAACTCAATTGATTTATACAGCAATATGGTACGCCAAGATATAATGTCTGGGTAAATGTCTTTGAAGGCCTATCCATTCATTAACTATTGGCTATACAGGTTAATTAGAATCTCGGTGTAGCTTCTGATCTTCTAACAGTTTCCAGTGTTCTTCCTCATATGCTCCTCGATAGCTAAGATCGTGTAATGCATGAAAGGTCTCCAAAGTTTTTTTCATTTCAGATATTTCCTTCAATAAGTGTTCAATAACTTGTGGTTCATCTCAAAACTTACATATCTGAAAAGTTTCTGGCAGTGCCTATGAAATGACTAAATCATGCTATCGACATAAGACCTCATAATCACACCTTTTAGAATAAAGTCCAAGCCACTGAAGTTTTTCACCTCAAGTAATAAAATCTTCCAATTTAAAAGAGTGTTCCTTTCCCTCGATGATGTGTCCAGCAACTTGTAAATCATAATAAATATCAATTAATTTATTTTCTAATGGATGAATTAGGCCATACCATTTTTTCTTCGAAAAATTAGTGTGGCATCCAAATATTTTTTTGGATTCTTTGAACTTCCCTCACCTTTTTATTCTAATATCAAACCAACTTTTCAATGGAACTTTTTTATATATTGTTAAAAGATCTACTATTTTTTCATATTTCAAATGGTGTTATTTATAATGTCAAAAAAAATAAACACCTTACGAATATTAATTATTTTTCAGCTTGATTTGATGTATCAACGCCTAAAAAAATCACACTTCTGCAAACCCTAGAAATGTACCCCTTGTAAGGTGTGGCAAGGATCACGACTTACAAGGCATGTGGACCTGCACGCCTTATTATAATTTTTCTATATTCAATGTTATATCAAATCAATCTGAAAAGTTATTAATATTGAGTCCGTGAATAAATTTTTTATAGTCTTTCCAGTGTTATATCAAATCAATCTGAAAAATTATTAATATTGAGTTCGTGAGCTACTTTTTTTTCACATTATAAATAACACATTACAATACTTGATGTGAGCACTTATCATCTTGAAATTCATTTTCTTACATTTATAAAAAAAAAACCTTAAAATGTCATCTTGGAATCTATTTTTCTGACAAAGAGGTCCGATGACATATCATCTAGGTGATATTTTCGAAACAATGAGAAAAATATGATTATTGAAGCGCGAATTTGAGTACTCACTCAATCCGGCAGATTGTTATAACAACGAATACACCCGTGTCATGAGGAGAGAATGAAACTATCGTGTTGCAGAAGCACATAATTTAGAGATAGACATAATAGAACGTAACCTATTTCAAATGTCACGTAGCTCACCGCCCGAACTTATTCTTGCTCTAAATCGTATTAGTGAAGAAAATAATAAGATGTGTATATGTTCATGGCGTTTTGATGCACATAAAAATAGATTTGACATCAATCCAGATTGGGGGTTCGATTATGACATGTCGAACGTAGAAGATTTTTCATAATTTAATTTTAATATTATGTTCTTATTTACTAATTTATTTTTCGTAATTCTTATTTTATATCATGATTTTTTAATGTAACTTTATATAAGTGTATCACGAATATTTTATCATGATTAAATGTGTATAAGTGTATTATGAGTGTTGCTTAAAAGACATGAAAAATTCACAATAAACAAATAGAAGGGAATGAAAAGAGTATTTTTTTTTTCTTCCATTTTATATGATACTATTTTATTATTTGTTTGTCCTAAAGGAATAGCAAATATTATGTTCAAAACAATTTGATGTTGTTTGTTTTCATGTCATTCTTAATGATAATTTTTTATAATCACTTAAATATCATAATAATTTTTCAAATGACAAGTTCTAAAAATATTTTTTTCAAACTACTTGTTGAATCAAACTTTATAAATTGGAACGCATGAAGTAAATGATTTTATTATATAATTTTTCTTTGTTATTACATAGAACTTAACTCTAATATACTAAGATATATTGAATTTTTGACTGATAAATATTTACTTTTCTTTAGTCCAATATTTGCATGTTAAATATTCTCCCATTTTATGAAATTGTGATTTGTTAATCTAATTGTGTTAAGTTTTACAACAACTAAACCATCATGTATTTTTTATTGACATGTATCATTTTTATTTTTCAATTTTAATTACTACTCTTTCCGATTTCAATTTATGTAGTGGATTTAATTGGACAAAAAATTTAAGAAATAAATAATAATATTTAAAATGTGTACTCTTAAGTAAGTTTGCAATTCATAAAATAAATATAGTTAAAATATAGATTATTTTTATATATAAAATACTATTTTAAAATGCTAATTTTTAACGTCTCCTAGGGCACGGTGGTTGATTAAGGCAGGTACCGATGAAATAATGTGAGGGTACTTGTGGTCTTGTTGATCTTAGAGGGTTATTTTCATCCTACAAAAATTATATTTTTTAATACTAAAATTTTTTGTGTTCTATTAATGTTAAAAATACGTAAATTAAAAAAATCACAACATACATATGCTTGCGAAAATTCTTCATCAACATTGAAAACATGGGGCATTGCCTCCTGTAAAAATATGAAAAATTAGTAGCATGCTATTTTATTATAAAATAAATATTAATAAAATAATATAAAACATAGCATACTTACCTCAGAAAAATTTAATCTCCCAGCAAATGGAGAGTTATGTAAGGAAAATTCACGCATATTAGTATTAACTTTGGGTTTTCATCCGATGAATTGTCCAAAACCATGTACCCCAACTTGTGGAGCTACAAAATCACTATTTTCTTGACGCGAAAAATTCACCCCACTCGTTGAAGCTCCAGCATAATCAAATATCAGGTAATACGGCTCAAGAGTAGCCAACGATAAATTAAAATTACCATCAAATTGTTCTTCACGATCACTCCTATTGTCTTCATCCTGTAAATTATGCTCTATACGAACTCTACCCCAACGACCTTGTCCACCGCCCCTGCCACCCTGACGCGCACCTTCTCTTGGTGCAGCTTGTCGTGTTTGAATTGGTGGTGATTTCGCATATTAATTTGGCGGTGCATAATCTGAATCAAAGCTTAAACGCGTTCTCAAATAGGCAACATGCATTGACTCTCTTGCAATAAGTGCAACTTCCTTGGCAAGTTCTCTCACCTCGAATGATCGATTTTCATCATTCTCAATCATATGAGACAGTCGATATGTCTTTTCATTTCCTCTAACCTAAAAAATAATAAAAAATAATTTATCATTTATTAAAAAATATCATTGACATATATATATAAAAAAAATAGGATAGAATGTACACACCAATACATCATGCCTGCCTGTCATGAGTTGATATCCAACTTGAACAACATATTTCGAATTTGCAATAAACATGGGTGAATGACGTACATACCAATAAAAGTATTCCATTTTGTTTGCTACAAAAATGGGCTGAAAAATATAATCTCGATATTGATGCCACATTATTTCCGTATTATTCAACATATATGTTGCGCTTATCTTGCGAAAAATGGCATGAGTCATACGGAGATGGTTCAAGTATATGTTGAAGAAAATCAAATTATCGAAGGACACGATCCACCATGTGTTATTCACGATAAATTCCACAAATAAATGATACCTTAGCCATCCAAGAACTACGTCCCCGCCGATATCACTCGGACAACTCATTAATACGATGTTCTGAGTAAGGCTGCCAAACAAACTACAAAATAATAAAAATTATTATTAATCCCTTGACAATAAATAGTAATTGAAAGAGACAATTAATTAAAGCTCTAATTAATGTACACAAGCAAGTCAAAGCTGCTTATTGAAATTGTGCCTTTTGAATAGGGAAAATAAAATAATCGAACCCCCTATATAATTGGTACGTAGTACAACTTCGAGATTCAAAAGAACTTCCTAATTTATTGAGTTAAATATTCTGGTTCATACAATATGTTATTCGTAATTAACGTACGTAGAACAAGTTTAAAGATTATTGCATGCATGAGGGACACTGATTATTTTCAAGTAATTATTAGCTAAATACCATTACAACCATTACTGCTTACTTCGTGTCATATTACTTGATCACTATATTAAAAATAAATTATTTTTTTAATTTTCTATTTTACCTAATTAAGAAAAAATTATTATTTGCTTTCAATATTATTCATATCATTAGATAATTAATAATCCATGCACATAAGGTTTTAAACTATTTCTCACTAAAACAATAATATTTTAGTACATGAAATAACACAAATATTTTAATAATAAGAGAAATTAAAATATCAATTATTACCTCAATATTAGTTAGATTGTCCAATACATCTCTAATTACGGAAAACACATTTCGAGCCTCATTTTGATAATGTCTACCTCGAGACCATTTACGTGTAAGTGCCATAAGAGGTTCGGGATGTTCGTCGTTTAAAGAAAACGGTAATGGCTACAGTGGGATAATTCACTCCCATGCCCATACTTACAAAAAAAGAATTAAATATTTTATTATTATAATAAAATTAAGCAGTACATAATACAAAAATAAAAAAAATTACATCATTATTACTTGAACTAAAGAAAGAAAACCACAAATATCACTTAAGGATTCCATCGATGCGCGACATAGACAATAATATAAGTGCGATAGCACAGCAATTGGGTTCTATGAAAAGAAATGAAAAGAATATGGAGGGTGAAAGGGTGTAACTTTTCAGTTGAAGAGTTGCACCTTTCTAAACCATTGTGATCTTTCTGAATCAGTGCATGAGTTGCATTCTTTCTGAACCATTGCTTTTCTTTGTGAAGCAACACTTTGTTGGCTATAAATACCTATTGATCCCTCAGATTTTCCTTACGAATTTTCTGATCTTCTACTCTTTTTCTTCTTGCACTTTTTTACTGTTGTCGAGTGAGTTTGTTGTCACCGGCGTTTGAGGTACCGCTACTCCGATGAGTAAATCGTTCTATCTTGGGAGAATATATTCTAACTCCTCGGATACATAGAGGGGAATAATTTCCGTAAGGACACACTGTGAATATAGTGGGCTCGATTTAATTCTTCATCTTTTTTCTGAATTTTTCTATAAATTATTTTTGCTTACTGTTTTGTTGTTTAGTATACTGGCTTGCTACTTTGCTTTTTGTTTTATGGTATGAATACAAATTGAATAACAATCTTAAGGAAATTATTTTATTTATTTCTGTGTTCATCTACGCTTACTGGAATCTCTACGGAATTATTCTTCTATTTGACTGTGGAGTGGTCCAAGGAGGCAGTCAGTATAGTGATTGAAGTGAACTCGAGAATAACTTTAAAATTGTGGCAAGTGATTGTCATTATATTTATTTAACTCTGGTATGCATGGCTAATTGGTGGGGTTTTTTTCAACATTGCATACAAACTGTAAAGATTTGATTAAATTTCAATATAATTTATATGAAATGCTATTCTGTATATGCTACATAATTATTTTAATCATAGGAAGAAACTTGAAATATGGTAAGGTCGTTTATTTAAAATATGAAATGATGGTTGGATATTACCAAATTTCTATGTCGCTAAAAGTGAATTTTTTTCTATTGAATTGTTTACTGGATGTTGTGGTCTCTCTCTTGCTTGAAAGTGTTTCACACGTGTTTCAAGCCTTTAATTCTGTGTTTGTAGTTCATACTATCAAGCTTTCATTTTTTTGTTTTTCATATAATTTTCGTATTCTTGAAATATATTTTCCAACAGCGTCTTCATCTCTGCTTTTAGCCATTATATGGTGTCGAATTAATCTAAAAGAATCTATATCAGTCATATTCTGATTTAGAAATGCTAAATCAGAAGCATGACCACCGTGTAAAAAGAGAGGAAAATATCACCTATCGTGATGAATTTTGCCTTAAAGGAACTCATGGATTACAATTCACGCTTGTATGAAAAATACCTTGAAGGATTGTCCCAAAGATATAACCAGGGTGAAAAGCATCTTGAGACAATGTGTGAATAAACTCGCAGTTGGGTACTAACTCATGCCTTGCAGGTAAAGACATACGTCTTCAAGTTCCTTTTGTTTGACTCAAACATGAAATAAGTGAACACACATATTTTGGAATCATGTTAGTCAAATGACTTGTCTGTTTCCTTGATGCAATTACTATGTCCTGTAAATATATTTGTGTAGTATGATTGGCAATATTGAATATTGTCTTGAGGTTATCTACGATGGTACTTGGAAAAATAATATTTAAAATGTGGAGGTTCTTAGTTTATGATAAAGTCAATATTAAATTTAAGTGACTAATTTAATTTGAAAGCACAAGATATGAAATCTAGTGACATTCTTGTATTACGTTAAACCCACAAATTTTTTAATTCTTAAAGTATATTTAATATGGTGGTCATTGAGTTTACTAGTATATGACTAGTCCATGAAATCACCAAATTGATAACTGAACATATATTTGTTCAGAAGAGTTATGATATTTCATGAAAGGGTGTCACTTGAATTGTTATGACTTTTCATGAAAAGATGTGTCTATTAAAATACAATTATTTGTATAAATATGAATATTGATGAAAGGCTATCCGCATTTTATTTAATTAATCATTAATGATTAATTTCTTGTTAACAAGTTCTGATTTAGCCAAGAACTTGTGGGAAAGCTACTCTTACGGTTAGCCGAATATTCAATTGAGTGCCTCCACTTGAAAGGTTGTGACTCTTCATGTGATAAGATGTGTCTGCTGAAAGACAACTCTTTGAAAAGTCAAGATATTTTATTAAACGTAAAACTGAACGGATGTCACTTGAAAGGTTGTGACGTTTCATGATAAGACATGTTTGTTGAAAGTCAACCTTTTGAAAAGATATAATGGTTCATTGAACGGTATAAGTTCATTGGTCTATAAATCGAAGAACCAATGATAATTGATAAAATCAATAATAGTTTGAATTTTCACATCAGTGAATACACTATTAGTTGGATATTGAAGAAGTAGATTTACAAAAGGTGGAATAGTTGAGAAATATATTAACAAAAGGTTGTGGCCACAACTGAGGTTAACCCATCCATAAGTATTGATATAATTATGTACTTTCAATATAGTCATCAGTCTACCATATGTCCTACTTTTTCTTTAAGTATGATTTGCACTATTGACATAACATTATTAATGTACTCTATTTTAGGAGATTACAACCTTTGATTTTCTACTGTGTTTGAATCTTCATTCTGATTTGAAGAATATAAAAACTTTGTCAGAACTTAGAGTTTGTTTGGTTATCGATTCGAAGAATATAAAAACTTTATCGTTAACTAGAAACAAGTTTGAATAAAGATCGACCCTTCAAAAATCAAAGCAATTCATGATTTGCCTCCCTCGAAGACCAAGAAAGAAGTCATGAGTTTCTTGGGGAGGTTGAATTATATTAATCGGTTCATAGCTCAGTCAACAGTTATTTGTGAACATATATTCAAGTTGTTGAAGAAAGATGCGCCAACCAACTGGATCCAGAGTGCCAACAAGCTTTTGACTGCATCAAGAACTATTTATCCAGTCCACCGGTATTGGTTCCCCCAAGAGAAGGAAGTTCATTGTTGCTATATCTGTCAGTCTCAAAAAATGCATTTGGGTGCGTCCTGGGGCAACATGATAAAAGTGGAAAGAAGGAATGAGCCATTTATTACTTGAGCAAGAAGTTCACTCCGTACGAGGCTCGTTATACTTTCTTAGAAAGGACTTGTTGTACTTTGAATTGGGTTACCCAGAAATTGAGACATTATTTGTCGTCCTACACAATGTATCTCATTTCTAAAATGGACCCTCTGAAGTACATTTTCCAAAAGGCCATGCCTACGGGGAAATTGTCCAAATGGCAAATGTTGCTAAATGAGTTTGACATTATATATGTAACTCAGAAAGCAATCAAGGGATAGGCCTTGGCGGATAGTTTAGCGAAAAATCCAATTGATGAAGACTATAAACCACTCCGAACCTATTTCCCAGACGAAGAAGTTTCGTTCTTAGGAGAAGATATTACATAAGCATACCCTGGTTGGAGGTTGTTCTTTAATGGAGAAGTCCATTTTAAAGGTTCAGGCATTGGAACAGTCTTGGTATCATAAATCGGTCAGCATTACCCAGTAACTGCCAAACTCCATTTTCCATGCACCAACAACATGGCCAAATATGAAGCTTGTATTCTTGGCATTCAGTTGGCTATTGATATGGATATTTAAGAACTATTGGTTATCGATGATTATGATTTGCTAATTCACCAAGTCTAAGGTGAATGGGCTGTGAAAAACTCCAAGATTGTGTCGTTTGAAAAAATGGTGCAAAGTCTATGCAAGAGGTTCAGAAAGATCGAGTTCAAGCATACTCTGAGGATATATAATGAGTTTGCCGACGCTTTGGCAACCATATCTTTTATGATTCATCACCCCGACCATAATTACATCGATCCATTGGTGATAAGTTTAAAAGAGAAACCTGCACATTATGCACAAGTCAAAGCGGAACCAGATGGGAAACCATTGTATTGCGATATCAAGAGGTATCTATAAGTGGGAGTCTATCCAGAAGATGTGACCGCCAACCAAAAGAAGACAATCCGCCAAATGGACAATAACTTTTTCCTAAATGGAGAAATTCTTTATAGGAGGACTCCAAATCTCGAATTCTTAAGATGTGTGGACTCGGTTGAAGCCATAAAGTAGCTAGAAGAAGTGCATGTTGGAGTGTGTGGGTCTCATATGAATCAGTTCACATTAACCAAGAAGATCTTGCGAGCCAGTTATTTCTGGATGACCACGAAAAATGATTGCAGCAAATTTGTACAGAAATGCCACAAGTGGCAGATCCATGGAGATCTTATTCGAGTACCCCCTAGTGAGCTTCATGATGTGAGATCACCTTGGCTTTTTGTAGCTTGGGGCATGGATATCATAGGACCAATCGAGCCGCCTGCCTCAAATAGACATAGATTTATTTTTATTGCTATTGACTACTTCACTAAGTGGGTGGAAGTTGCTTCTTACCAGTCCGTGACTAAGAAGGTTGTAGCTGATTTTGTCAAGAACAATTTGATTTATCGATTTGGAATCCCCGAGTCAGTCATCACAGACAATGGAGCAAATTTGAATAGTCACTTGATGAAAGAGATATGCGATAAATTCAAGATTACTCATCGAAATTCAACCGCATACCATCCACAAATGAATGGGGTTGTGGAAGCTGCCAACAAGAATATCAAAAAGATCTTAAGAAAGATGATTGACAGTCACCGATCTTGGCACGAGATATTACCTTATGCTTTTTTGGGATACCAGATGATTGTCACAACTTCAACCGGGGTAACTCCTTATGTGTTCGTGTATGGGTCAGAAGCGGTGATACCCGCTGAAGTCAAAATATCCTCTCTTAGGATCATTCAGGAAGATGGACTGAGCAATGAAGAATGGGTTCGCGCCTGCTATAAACAACTCATGTTGATTGATGATAAAAGAATGAGTGTTGTGTTCCATGGTCAATTTCACCAGCAATGAATGGTTCGTGCATTCAACAAGAGAGTGAGAGCTCGTATGTTCACCATAGGACAGTTGGTCTTTAAGCATATTTTTCCTCACCAAGAAGAATACAAAGGAAAGTTTGCACCAAATTGGCAAGGACCGTATATCGTTCATAAAGTGCTATCTGGAGGAGCTTTGATTTTCTCTGAGATGGATGTCCAAGTGTGGCCCAAGCCAATCAACTCTGATGTTGTGAAGAGATACTATGCTTGAAGATGGATTTTTCTTTTACTTCTTTCCCTGTAATCACACTTTCTGATTGTAATCGTTTTTATGCTTTGTAATAGCGTAAAATTCCCTATCCTTTTTGTACAAACTACAAGCAACCTGAATTCTCAAGAATGAGATACGTAGGCGGCCTGTGGCGGCTTCGGTAAACCCCTTAGAAAAATCTATCTTCTCTTTTTTACCTTGAACTACGTGATGATTTGAATTCTCAAGAATGAGATACGTAGGCGGCCTTTATCGGCTTAGGTCACCCTTTTAATTATTTCTAATATTTTCCCACTATAAGTGTGGGAACTACGTTTGACCTGATTCTTGCTTCAATGGAATACATAGGCGCCACAACGGCTCAGTCATATTACCCCGAGAAATAGAAACTGAGGCAGAATTTTTGAGAAAGGAATCTAAAAAATTTAGAAGGCAAAGATGGTTCTCCAGCAAATAAGAATTCAAATTGTTTCAAAAAGCAGCTAAATTGAATTTTGAGAAACAAATCTCATAATCCCCACAGAGTGTCAAATATCTTATCAACAAGATGAAATTCATCACGAAACCTTTAACTAGAATAGAAATTTTAAGGAAGACCAAGCTTCACTCGAGAGTTCAGAAAAAAATAAACTCCAAAAATTTCTCAGCACCAGGAAATCAGAGTCTACTTCAGAAATCCCCAGTTGTGACAAAATTCGAGGTGGATTAATTCTCAGCCACGACGGATTTATCAAAAGACCATTTCTAAATTCCTCAACCAGGATGATGAAGCATCTCCAGAACTCACCAGCAACATGTTAGATATGTCAAGGCCTCGAGTGAAAGACGTTTATTGAGCTAGTGCATGACATGACAAGATTGGCAGAGATTTTCCTAAACCATTTCTTCAAAATCAATAATTTGACTTTATCTTACGTTTACTGTGACATGGGAAGTCGAGGAAGACAAACGCCAAAGGTAGAAAATATCTAGAGATGACAAAGCAAGGATCAGAAGATCTAAGAAGATCGACACAGATCAAATTTCACTAAAACCTAACAATTTTTCTGTGGATGCAGGTTATCCTAAAAAGCGTTATGGATCGACAAAAAACCCTCGTCGTCCAACTGGTTCAAAGCAATACAATGATATCAAACTCCTAAGATCAGCGAGAAAAAACAAAATAATTGTAAGAAGCCAAAAGAAACAAAGATTCATAGAACTGACAAATCTTCTTGTGATTTGCAAGAACTACCAGATAAGGAGAGATCAATAACATCCATAAACTTCCTAGCATATCAGAGATCACAATCAATGAGTGATGTTGGAAAGTGGTATACGCAAAAAAGTCAATGTGCTGACATGAGAAACCCAATAGACCATCGGATGAGAAATCTGTGATGTCCTTCTTGAATTTCAGTGAATCAGGAATTATGATGAACATACGGTGTTCAAATGCGGTATTTATAGTTTTCCCCAGATACGGGTTCAACTATTTATTTACAAAGTAACCCATTGTTTGTCTGACCACCTCGAGAAAAAGATGATGATTACAAACAAAGTTATTTTTTATTATCGTTGTGAACGCTTTTTTTAAAACTTCACTAGATACTGACTGCAGTCGCTAGTATGAATAATGCTATGGTTGCTAATTGTTTACCTTGAGAGCAGGTACAGAAGTAGAAGTAAATGCATCAACAAAGATGGAGGTGATGTTTTCTATAACTGCTTTATGGGACATTGCATCATACGACACTACATTGCATTACATTATGCATTCATATTTCACCATTTCACATTGCATCATACTACATTGTATCACATTGCATCATACTGCATTGCACCATACTACATTACATGGTATTATATTATATTGCATCATATTATGTCATATCGCATTGCATCATATTATATTATATTGCATTGTATTGTATGACATTATATCATAGGAATCATGTCGAGAGGACCATGTCGAGAGGACCATATCGCGAGGACCATGTCGAGAGACCATCATCATCAATTACTGCAGGCGTATGCTCTACGCAAAGATTATTTCCCTCTACCAGCCAGTTTTAAGAGGATGACATTCAAAGGCATCCCTAAGTCGCACTTGGTGCGCAGGATCGACCCAAAAACACTTATATCCGATATCGCATAGAGACAACAGAGTCTGACATTGAGGATATTTGCACCTCCATATTCATGCCACGCAGAGACGACAGAGTTTGGCATTAGGAACACTTATATCCGATATCGCATAGAGATGATGGAGTCTGATGTTAAGGATATTTGTGCATTCGCATCCCTATTACCACATAGAGGCAGCAAAGTCTAACATCGAGGATGTTCGTGCATCCAAAAGAGGCATTTATATTTGATCCCATAGAAAAGTCCTTTGCTACCCCGAATATCAAATGACACCTGCCATCTGGGATAAAGAAAGCATACAGTTTGAAAAAGGTATGTAGGTCGTTATCTGAAATCGAACGATGAACAAGATTTCCCAGAACTTGACGAACTAAAGGTTGTTTGTAAGCCACAGCCATGTATAAAACCGGATAGTATGTATGATTGCCCAAATTATACAGCTCAATATTTATCTGTAAGACGCAACGATATTTGAAATCGGATAGTGTAACACCCCAAAAAAATCCTAAACTAATACCCGAACCTTTTTCCATGAGTGTAATGATCATTTTTTCTAGTGTGGTGAGTGTTTTGGATGCGAATCATGTTCATAAGAAACTCCTATTATCAAGTTAAGTCACAAGCACCCCACTAAAGTAAGTTTTCATGTGAGTCTAAACTAGGGTCAACTTCAAATGATCATTCCTCCCGAAATATAAAGAGTTAGGTGTCCTAGTAACCACCAAATTAAAGGTTTTTGAGTCTTCTTTCCAACGCCACTAACCGCACATTAATCTGAGTCCAGAATAAAAGGTTATAGGCAGTTTACTGCAGTACTACCAGTGATAACGGATGGGAATGACGAACCGTCATTTGAATGACGGGTCCGTACTTTGAACCGTGATTGCTGAACTAAACTCTGGAATTTCATTCTCAAAACCACTGGTTGGTTCACGACCCATAGAACAAAACCACAGTCCATAGAGTGACTCGTGGTTTGTCAAAATTCAGCTTTTCTTCCCCAAATTCCACGAGTGAGTCTATGACCCGTGTTTCATTCTATGAGTCCATCCTGTTGACTCGTAGAATGACTGCTGCAACTTAATTCCTAAACAGGAATGATGAATGATGTCTACGGTTCGTAATTCAAACTACGGATCGTTTATTACTCGTAGAAGTTGGTTCTGAGGGGTGCATGATCCCCAGGAACTACGGCTCAAGTCTATGACTCGTCATTTGGATGACGAGTCCGTCCTGTTGAGTTGTGATTTTTGCTTCTGTAGCTTGACTCTTGGGCCAGGAATGACGGGTGGAAACCACGAGTCATGGTTTGATCTAAGGCCCGTGGAACCCATCTGTGGTTCCTGAAAGTTAACTTTTTCCAGCTTTTTCCAAGCTTAAGTCCAGGGGTATTTTTGTAATTTCTCACTCTTTTAACTCTTATACTAGGTAATTTTAAGCCTATTTAGAAGGGGTTTTATTCCCACTTGGCATAAGTTATCTCCCATTCTTCCAAACAAGTTTCAAGAGAAGAAAAAAAAGTTTCATCCTCTCAAGCTTCAAGTTAGGGTTTCAAGCTCCATAGCAAGGGATCCACTCAAAGTCTCCAAGCTCCAAGTCAAGTCTCCTAAGTCTTTTTAATTAAAGTAGGTTATCTTCACCTAAGGTATGTGGGTATTCAATAAGGGATTCCTTCACCCTTATGCCCAAAACCCCAATCTTCTAAATTGAACTTATGGATTTCTAAACTAGGTTCTTACTCAATTCTTATGGGTCCTTCTAAAAATGTTTCCTCATGATTCTTCTATGGATTATAACTCTAAATTGCATGATTTTTCATGAGCTTTTATGAGTGGTTTCTTATTCATGATTTTAAGGCCAATTCTTATTTTGAGTTATGAAGTTATGAAATCAGGGGTTTGATCTACAATTTGGGGAAAGTTTATGAAATCAGTTTCTATGTTTAAATTCATGGTTTTCTCTTGACTACCCATGATTTGATTATGATTCTCTCATTGGTTTTGAAATCCCAAGCATGAAAGTTGATTTCTATCATGAACCCATAAAATTGCATGTTTTCAAGAGAAATTTGGCATGATTAGATATCATGGCCTTTACGTATTTATGAAATTACATGCAAAAGTCTTCAAGTATGATTATAAAAGAAAAGTATGTTTTAAGCTATGGCTAAGCTAAGTCTTTAGATTATGAAATTGAATTGTATGACATCAGATATGTCTTTTTGCTTTTCAAACAGTTTTGGACATCATATATGTCCCTATGTTTTATGAAAGTTTTGGACATCAGATATATCCATATGTTTTATGAAAGTTTTGAACATCAGATATGTCCCTATGTTTATGAAAGGTTTGGCATCTAGACATGTCTACCTAAGCTAAGTGAACTTCATAGTATCATATATACCCTTATACTTTTCAAACAGATTTGGAATCAGATATGCCTTGTATTATATGAGCTATATGTATGTTTTGGGAGTAGTATTAGCACCTAGTTGGACAGGGTGAGAGTACCCAAAAAGGTCCCAGAACTACGTGCCCCCGTAGGTATTAAGTACCCTCTGTTGGGCATCAGTATTTAGTGATCATGCCAAAGTAATGCCTTTATACCCTGGCAAGGTATATTGGGTCCTTTCGATGGGGCGGATACATCGGATTTCATGTAGCTCACATGGTCTATGTCATTTAGAGAACCTCCCACAAAAACAATTTATGCTTTAAAAATGTATTGACTCTTTGCTTTCAGATTTCAGACTTACTACTTATGATTATGTTTTTAGCTTATGATATTGCATTGAGTCATTATATTACAGATTTTACTATTATTACATGATTTCAGCTTCAAGGATAATTTAAGCATGTTTTATCACAAAGTATGCATGATCTCAGTTTTAAACAGGCTTTCAAGTATACTTTTATCATGACCTATGCATATCCCACATACATAGTATCTTCCATAGCACTAACGCATATCGTGCTGCATCCTTTGATGATGCAGATTCAGGAGTTCCTTCACAGCGTCGTGGCTAGAGTTCATGTCCACTCACGCCTAGCTTTGGTGAGTCCTCATAGTGTGAGGACTAGTTATGTTTTTCCTTATGTTAGCTTTACTTCTATACTCCGAGTTAGCTAGGGTTTTGTCCTAGCAACTCTTTATGTTATGACTAGAGGCTTTCAGACATAGTTTGTATTTGAATTCCCTTTTTGGATATTGTATGTTATGGGACCCTTAGACCCTTTATTGATATTTCCTTGATGGGATTTTCGTATTATGCTTCCGCTTGTCATTTGTTATGCTTGAGAATGCTATGACCAAGGGTTAGCTTGGGATTCTTGTGGTTCCAAGTCCCGTGTTACGTCTAGGGGGTAACCTCATGGCATGACAAACTTGGTATTAGAGCCTCAGGTTCAAGAGTCCTAGGATGTCTGAAAGCCGCATCGAGTAGAATCTCTTTCATGGGTGTGAAGCGCACCACACTTAAGAAGGGGAGGCTATGAGATATTTTAGGAAAAACTTCACTTCTTCATGTTCACTATTGTGCGATAGAGTTTGACTGTACTTACCCTTCTAATATGTTGCTTACGCATTCTAGATAATGTCTCCGCAAAGAAACCCCACAAGGAATGCTAATCCAACCACTTCATATCATGAGGTTACGAATGCAGAATTTCGTGAAACCATCTGTATATTGGCTCAATCCATGACAGCTTAGTTGAATGAGAAAGAGAAACTAAAGAAGAGGAAGAGGAAGAACAAGAAGACCAGAACACGGAACCAATCATCTTCTCAGCAGAGGTCATCCAGACCAACTCCATCTTCAGTTAGCACACCTACCCTCGACTCTCAGTCTTGTCATCATAGGGCTCCAAAGACCTTGAGGTACCCTCATTGTAGTAGTTTTGGTAAGTTTCATTTGGGTGAGTGCCTTGCGGGAAAGGAGGGGTGTTTTAGGTGTGGTCAGTTAGGCCATAGGATCAGGGATTGCCCCTAATCTAAGAGGAGCAACTGTGATGTTCAGCTCTAAAACCAATTCCTGTCATTGCCTAGCCAGTCGGGTCAAAGTATTCCTCCAGAAGTTGAATCAAGTACATCATTAGATTTTCTTCCTTTATGCACCCATAGCGCCCGGACCCCCACTCTTGTTTGGTTATGAGTTGTCTTGACCTAGAACTAAGTGGGGATAGAAGGGTTGAGGCCTAGACTTTTAGGAGAAGGAGAGTCTTAGACTATAGAAGGAAGTGGGTACTCATGCTAGATTCTGGAGTAGTGTATGTTATGTTAGGGTAAAACGATCATAGTTCCTTTGAGAGGTTGGTTAGAGGTCCATAGACTTAGGAGGGTAGCATGAACCTAAGGGGGAGATGGTGGAATGTAGAATCAGTCAGATTTTAGAGGCTCAGGTAGCGATGCTTGTGGGTGTTAGAACAAAGTCAAGAGAGGAGGCAGAAGCTTATTTCCATCCTAGCGTCCTAAGTATACTTCTGCCATTATGATACCTTTTGCATGCCTTCTGTGTCAGTGCCATGGTCCTATTTCAGATTCACGCTCATGGTCAGATTCTAGAATGGTAAGTGATTGCTTCAGACAATGATTCTACTCTTACTCTGCGAGTCTATGAATCCCATATTTATTCCCCGAGGTCCGTTATTTATGTGAACTCATGTATCGCAGTATGCTCAGTTATGTTTACTCAGTCAGTCTTCAGAAATACCTCAATGGCTAATCAAATCATGTTACTCCATGTATATGCTCAAACCTGATTCTTGAAATGATTCACGCTTATGATTTCCTTAATCTAAAACCCTTGATCTTTGCTTTTGATGATGAGGGGTGGTGATCCCCACTATTTCATGTCTTACGTGCCCAGTATGTAAAATACTCATGCCTAATGCGCTCAATTCCCCAAGCCTCACCTTGAGTGGCGTAATCATGCTAAGTGTAAGTCAAGGTCAATCTATAATCCTTCATTCGTGACGCTCCTACTCCTTCTCTATTCTTTCAATGATTTTGGTTTATGTTGTTATAAGTGTTAGGGGAGAAGGCCTTGTAGTAGCCTAGCTTGGAGGTAGCAAATTCCTTTTTCCTTGTTAGTGTACTTGTTCCACCTTGACTTCTAGGTGTGGGTGAATTATGAGGTAAGGATTATTCATGCGAAATAGTTAGAAGAGGTAGTCTAGTATGTCCCCCTGTAGAAGTTCTTGGATTTGCGACTCCTAGTTATGATAAGGGAGGGGAGAGAAGTCTTAAATAGGATAAGCTAAGAAACCATAAGGTGACCATAGTTATAAGCTTGAATATCATAATGGGATACAGGTGGATGTTTGTTTTGTGCAACTAGTGACCCTTGGGTTGGGGAGCCCTGGATTAGTTGGTTGTTGTGATAAGAAAGAATACCATTCTTAAGAGATAACTCTAGATGCAAGGGGTTTAGTCTAGATGGGCTTAAACATGGAGAATCGGGTAGTTAGACTCAGACCTTAGTACCTTTATGTGCGTTGCTGAGGTTGTTAGTTGCAAATGGTAGGAGCGGTATTCAGAAGAGAATAGTTTTTCCGTATGTCTACTTCTCTCAGATTGGTGTCCCTTTCGGTTAACTGCGATTTCTAAAGTATGTTCGTTCTTTATGAGTTTTAGCTGAGTTTCTACTCTCATCCCAGACCAGTTATCATATTGGATATCCCGTTCCTATCTTGTTGGTCGTTCTTACATTCCCAGCATGCATACGTGTCTCATGAATACAGCTCAGTTTTGATTAGAAGTCGGTTACCACGATAGTACTTCAGCTTTTACAACTCAGTTGAAGGAGCTACTTGGGAAGCAGAATCATCCATTAAGGCCAAGTACCCTCATCCTCTTCTTTTTGATACAGGTTCAGCTTAAAGAAGTAGTTCCATCCTTAGTATGTCCCTCCGATTCTATTCCAGCAGTTTCTCTCACGATCCTAGCATGTATTCATATTTTTGAAGTTGATTCAGCCATGTTTTAAGTTGAAGAGTTCAGGTTCATGTTTATTCTTCAGTTTTCATATTTCATTTTTGGTTGGGCTGTTTTCTCTCTAGAGTTCCCTTTCTTAGTCTTCATTCGAGGAGGAATGATCCCAAGGGGGAGATATTGTAACACCCCAAAAAAATCCTAAACTAGTACCCGAACCTTTTCCCATGAGTGTAATGATCATTTTTCCTAGTGTGGTGATTGCTTTGGACGCGAATCATGTTCATAAGAAACTCTTATTATCAAGTTAAGTCACAAGCACCCCACCAAAGTAAGTTTTCATATAAGTCTAAACTAGGGTCAACTTCAAACGATCATTTCTCCCAAAATATAAAGAGTTAGATGGCCTAGTACCTATCAAATTAAAGGTTTTTGAGTCTTCTTTCCAACGCCACTGACCGTACATTAATTCGAGTCCGGAGTAAAATGTTATGGGGAGTTTAGTACAGTGCTGCCAGTGATAACGGATGGGAATGACGAACCGTCATTTGAATGACGGGTCAGTACTTTGAACCGTGATTGCTGAACTGAACACTGGAATTTCATTCTCAAAACCACTGGTTAGTTCACGACCCGTAGACCAAAACCACGGTCCATAGAGTGACCCATGGTTTGTCAAAATTCAGCTTTTCCTCCCCAAATTCCACGAGCGAGTGTACGACTCGTGTTTCATTCTACGAGTCCATCCTGTTAACTCGTAGAATGACTGCTGAAACTTAATTCCTAGACATGAATGAAGAATGATGTCTACGGTCCGTAGTTCAAACTACGGATCGTCTGTGACTCGTAGAAGTTGGTTCTGAGGGCTGCATGATCCCCAGGAACTACGGCTCAGGTCTACGACTCATCATTTAGATGATAGGTTCATCCTATTGATTCATGATTATTGCTCCTGTAGCTTGAATCTTGGGACAGGAACGACGGGTGGAAATCACGAGTCGTGGTTTGATCTACGTTCCGTGGAACCCATCTGTGGTTCCAGAAAGTCAACTTTTTCCAGCTTTTTCCAAGCTTAAGTCCAGGGGTATTTTTATAATTTCCCACTCTTTTAACTCCTATACTAGGTTGTTTTAAGCCTATTTAGAAGAGTTTTTATTCCCACTTGGCATAAGTTATCTCCCATTCTTCCAAACAAGTTTCAAGAGAAGAAAAAAGAGTTTCATCCTCTCAAGCTTCAAGTTAGGGTTTCAAGCTCCATAGCAAGGGATCCACTCAAAGTCTCCAAGCTCCAAGTCAAGTCTCCTAAGTATTTTCCATTTAAGTGGGTTATCTTCACCTAAGGTATGTGGGTATTCAATAAGGGATTCCTTCACCCTTATGCCCAAAACTCCAATCTTCTAAATTGAACTTATGGATTTCTAAACTAGGGTTCTTACTCAATTCTTATGGGTCCTTCTAAAAATGTATCCTCATGATTCTTCTATGGATTCTAACTCTAAATTTCATAATTTTGCATGAGTTTTTATGAATGGTTTCTTATTCATGATTTTAAGGCCAATTCTTATTTTGAGTTATGAAGTTATGAAATTAGGTTTTGATCTAAAATTTGGAGAAAGTTTATGAAATCAGTTTCTATGTTTAAATTCATTGTTTCCTCTTGACTACCCATGATTTGATAATGATTCTCTCATTGGTTTTGAAAGCCCAAGCATGAAAGTTGATTTCTAGCATGAACCCATGAAATTGCATGTTTCCAAGAGAAATTTGGCATGATTACATATCATGGCCTTTACGTATTTATGAAATTACATGCAAAAGTCTTCAAGTATGATTATGAAAGAAAATTATGTTTTAAGCTATGGCTAAGCTAAGTCTTCAAATTATGAAATTGAATTGCATGACATCATATATGTCTTTTTGCTTTTCAAACAATTTTGGACATCATATATGTCCCTATGTTTTATGAAAGTTTTGGACATCAGATATGTCCCTATGTTTTATGAAAGTTTTGGACATCAGATATGTCCCTATGTTTATGAAAGGTTTGGCATCTAGACATGTCTAGCTAAGCTAAGTGAACTGCATGGTATCAGATATATCCTTATACTTTTCAAACAGATTTGGCATCAGATATGCCTAGTATTATATGAGCTATATGTATGTTTTGGGAGTAGTATTAGCACCGAGTTGGACAGGGTGAGAGTACCCAAAAAGGTTCCAGAACTACGTGCCCCCATAGGTATTAAGTCCCCTCTGTTGGGCATCATTATTTAGTGATCACACCAAAATAATACATTTATACCCTGGAAAGGTATATTGGGTCCTTTCAATGGGGCGGATACATCGGATTCCATGTAGATCACATGGTCTATGTCGGTTAGAGAACCTCCCACAGAAATAGTTTATGCTTTAAAAATGTATTGACTCTTTGCTTTCAAATTTCAGACTTACTACTTATGATTATGTTTTTAGCTTATGATATTGCATTGAGTCATTACATTACAGATTTTACTATTATTACATGATTTCAGCTTCAAGGATAATTTAAGCATGTTTTATCACAAAGTATGCATGATCTCAGTTTTAAACAGGCTTTCAAGTATATTTTTATCATGACCTATGCATATCCCACATACTTAGTACATTCCATAGTACTAACGCATATTGTGATGCATCCTTTGATGATGCAGATTTAGGTGTCCCTTCACAGCGTCGTGGCTAGAGTTTCCGGCCACTCACGCCCAGCTTTGGTGAGTCCTCATAGTGCGAGGACTAGTTATGCTTTTCCTTATGTTAGTTTTACTTCTATACTCCGAGTTAGCTAGGGTCTTGTCCTAGCAACTCTTTATGTTATGACTAGAGGCTTTCATACATAGTTTGTATTCGAATTCCCTTTTTGGGTATTGTATGTTATGGGGCCCTTAAACCCTTTATTGATGTTTCCTTGATGGGATTTCCGTATTATGCTTCCGCTTATCTTTTGTTATGCTTGAGAATGCTATGACCAAGGGTTAGCTTGGGATTCTTGTGGTTCCAAGTCCCGTGTTACATCTAGGGGGTAATCTCGGGGCATGACAGATAGTATGCAAGATTGCTCAAGAGTTCGTAGTTTAAGGGTAATTTGTAAGTCACAATAGTATCCAAAATTGGGTAAAAGCGCAAGACTACCAAAGATTGAAAGCCTAAGGGTTATTTATAAGTCGCGGTATATCCATGTTGATATTGCACAGGACTACTCAAAGGTTAACAATTCAAGGGAAATATGTATGTCATGTTACATCCAAGATCGGATAAAGTGCAGGATTACCTAAAGACTGCAATTCAGAGGACATCTATAAGCTGCTTCTATCCTAAGTCGGATGATGTGCAAGATTACATGAAAGCTAATAATTCAAGGAACATCTGTAAGCCACCTCTATCCAAAGTCAGATGATGTGCAAGATTACTCAAAAGCTAATAATTCAAGGATCTGTAAGCCACCTCTATCCAAAGTCCGATGATGTGCAAGATTACCTGAGGTTTGATAATTCAAGGGATATCTATAAGTCCCATCGATACGAAAGATGCACAAGATTTACCCAAAGTCATATGCAAAGGTTATCACCGAATAGCCGAGATGGCCATCATATCAGAAACTACAACAAGCGGTTATGAAGACCGTCATCTCTGATGGCCAAGAAGGTCACCTCATTTGATGAATCATCACATTCAACTGGCACAAAGGCAATTTTATTCGACGTCTGAGAAGGCTATCATATCTATATCATCATCGGAACCATTGTTTCCTACGATAAAAATAGGGAAAGATGGCATATCCCCTAGGATTCAACGTATGCGAAGTTGAAGTAAAGAAACTATCATCCTTGTTGAATTACTTTAATACTAATAATTTTGTTTTAAGATGTTGTCGAGAGCATCCGAGAGGATGAAATTCTCAAAACAAAACCACAGGTGTGAACTATGCCAAGAAGGACATCGCACGACATGAATGAATTGGGACATAGTCCAAAATAGAGGTATATAAACTATCTCTCCATATGGAATTATGTTACCACTAACCATCTTATTTTGAGATGTGCTGAGAGCATCCGAGAGGATGAAATTCTCAAAATAAAACCACAGGTGCGGACAACGCCAAAAAGGACACAGCACAATGTGGAACTTTTTTTTAGCAGCAAACTGAGACATAGTCTAGAAAGGAATGTTAAACTTTCTGGACGCGAGTTGAGAATCGACTTTTGGTTCAATCAAATCACACCCCTATCAAAAGACATGTGAGAATTTGTTTATTTTCTAGCGTCTGTTTCGCATCTAGAGTATTTTGAACTCACTCTGGGAGCAATTTTCCTTCTCTTCAAAATCTGGGTGATAATACACCCAGACCTTCAGAAATTATATCCAGGTAAATTCTTAACTATGGATGTGAAGAGCTCCACATTCATGGTTGATAGGTTGCAAGCCTCTTTTCCGTAACTCAATTATTTATCACTCATCCCCAACCAAAGGTGGTCTTAACTATAAAGATTACCTTTTCTACCGATTGAGTCAAACTACAAGTAGCCTAATTTCCTGAGTCTCAGGATATATAGGCGGGCTCTATGTTGAAAACTTAGTTGCATTCTTAAAATTCTTACAATCCTCCTACTCTCCCCCCCCCCAGCTTTCCGGTCTCTCCGAAATCCGAAGTCGGAATAGCTTTTGGATTCTTTGAAAATCGTGCGTAAAATCAATTGTCTCAAACTACAAGTGGCTTGAATTTTATATAACCTGAGAGATGTAGGAAACTTAATATCGGAGTTCGGCCATGATTCCTTAAAATTCGTGCTAAAACCAATCGCTTTCAAGAGATGAATTAGTGGCTGGATAAAATTGGATCGTCAATTTCCTTTGCCCATGGTTCATTACATTCACTCTACCCAAATGGAGGGACAGTTATTGACACTCAATTTTTGCCCTCCACTGTCAAATTAATTATTGGACTTTAAATTTTGAACAATTTTTAAATAATTAATTTTGCAATTAAAAGAATCTTTCAAAATTAATCTCAGAAAATATTCTATAATTATCATGAATGAAAATATGTCTATATATTGTTAATATATATCAGTATATTATTTTGGAAATTTTAATAGATATTCAAAGGATTTTCAAATTATTTTAAAACTGTCAATTTTGGTCAAAAATGTTTTAACCGGGAATTAAATTGTGAAATTGGTATTTTATAAACACATGATTAAATATGATGGAAAATTAATTATTTCAGTTGTTTTAAATGATAAAAGTTCAATTAAATAATCCATATTTAGTTCGTTCCTACTCCAATTACGTCCTAATTTCTTTTGGAATTAATTCAATTGGGTCTGATTTGGCTACAATCTTAATGGTTTGGCTGAAATTTAAATCAAATTTGGTTATCAATTCAACCAAATCTGGCCATATTTATAAAGCAAAGTGGCCAAATCCTTAATCAAACTTAAATTCCCCAACTTCAATTATCAGCTAGCCCACACCAATCCCTTCTAGCCCACTATATTAACTCCTGACCCGGCCCAACACCACCCTTATCTCTTCTTCTCCTTTAGCTCAACAACACACACACCAAACGACCCCTTATCCTCTCTCTCTCTCTGCGTCTCTTCTCTATAGACGAACAACACCCAGTACAACTCCATCCAATAGCCACCAAATGACACCAACAACAGTTCCAAACGATGCCCAAATCTTCCCCAAATCTTCCCCAAATCATTACCCTCCGTTAAATTTCCCTTTAGTTTCCATTATCAGTATGAAAAGGGTGAGTTGTTCATGTTCTAGAACCCTCCAGAGCTCCAAGTGGTGATATCAACATTTCTCACCCTGAAAACACGACGGATTTCTCTCTAAATCATTCGCATATGATTGAATTCGTACCCAAGGTACAAACGTGTCTTCATCAGGAGGTTTTGGGTTCTTTATTTTTAAAATTCCTCAAAATTCAATCCAAAATTCCCCTTATTTTTCCCCCCAATTTCCATCCGTTGGAGATCCAGGAATCCTCCTATATAAATCCCACTTCCTTGTTGATTAAGGATGATTTTTTGGGTAGCAAAATCTTGGAGAGTCTTTTTCTCCAATTTTGAGGAAACCTGGAAAATCAAGGAGAATTAAAAGAGAATACCACACTTTTTTTATTTCTTGAGTATTTGGTGGTATGTTCTTGTGCTATTTGAACACCAAGAAATGTCAAGCTCAGTTCATCAGGAAGTCACCGAAAACTCAACTTGTCTTGTCTCAGCTTTGCTGCTCGGAAAAAGGTAAAATCACTCCTTTACTTTACTATTTTACTCAGTCTCATTTGTGTATCGGATTAATGTGGTTGGTTTATTGGTATCGAGCTTCTATTTGTAGCTTGGTTGGTTGAGCTTCGGGGAATAGTCAAGCTCGGGAGAAGCTTTGAACTCAATGGTTTGGCTTCTCCCAAAAGCTCCTAAAGATCTGAAGCTCATTTGTTTCCTCTCTGTTTGCTTGAATAGTTAATGTATTCATTGTTTGAATAGTGTAATAGAACCCTTAACGAATTTGTTAACAAGACTTTAACATGGTAGCTAAGTGTTAGTCCTGAAATTAATCCGTAACTCCTGAAATCTTCCTTGATTGTTCATTGTTGTGTTCTTGCATGTTCAGTAGTTTTCTTTCTTTTGTGAATTCAATAGTGAAAAGTAGTCACCCAAGGTGATGGATAATGTTGTTTTAAACCAAGTTCTAAGATCTCCATGGTCTATGATACCATGAAAAGTTCTGAGAACTAAGGTCTTGAGATAACTCATTAGTTATTCTCAAAGAGACCTTCAAAGAGGATAACTTAGGTCCTTTCCCTTGTTTGAGTCTAATTATGTGATGAATGATTTTGCTTCAAAATACATTCTGGAGATTTTCGTGCCTCATGTAAGGTTCTATGAACTAAGGCTTTGAAATAACTGGTCAGTTTTAGGATGAATGTTCATGTTATCATTTGGCAAAAACTCTACTTGATTTTCTTCAATGTTGCTTGGAATCTAAAGGAGTGCTAGCAAATATACTCTTTCAGTTAATTATTTAAAAGAAATAATAAAGATTGTGTTTTGGTCAGTAGCCTTGAATATTGTTATCTGCTGTGTTATTCTTGGAATACTCATTTGGTTTACAATGCTGTTGAGAAACTCATTTGTTATATACCTGAGTAATTGTTGATTGATAAGCATAAAAGTATCAGATTTCTTTTGCTTTGAATAAAAAATTTCTCCCCTCTTCTTCTAAATATGGAATCTGTTTAAAGTTTAATCTTTTAAAGCATGAGTATGATGTATATTTTAACATAAGCCTACAACTTTCTTCTGTTTAAACATGCCTAAGACTGTTTCAATAGTTAGTTTTGGTTAAAATTTTAGGATTAAGTATGTTGTGGGTTTTGAAATTCTGATATGCCTAAATTGATTTATCTTTAGTATATGTGATTCTCATGAGGACATTGTATGTGTAGAAATGTCATTCTCAGCCATCTGTTACTCTGTTTAAGTAATTACTAGTAAGAATAGGTATAGGGATTTTGAAGTTGCTTACTTGTTGTAGTATAGTTTGAGGTCCTAATCATCAATTATTTGTTCTCTGGGGATTTGCTTCTGTTCTTCTTCGAATATTTATCTTAAGTCAGAATCTTGCGCATTCAATGATAGTATAATGTAAATTCGATTATTCGCTTAAACTCAAGTCTCTTATCCTTGTTGGGTAATTAATCCTTATCTCTTTTTCTTTTGCATGAACACCTTCTATCGAGTCCACTTGGACTCTTTGTCTTGCATCTTCATTGGGGCTAAGCCCCAACCTCTCAAATCAAGTCTAAAATGGACTGATATATAGTGATATACATCAGCCAAGGAAGTTGGTATACAAGTCCAAGAAGGAGAAGAGTGGAAAGGGAAGCTGATATACAGGTTTTAAGAGCAAATATACATTAAATATACAAAAAAGGAGCCGATATACACAGAAAATGAGCTGATATACTAGCTGGTATACATGGCAAGAAATGGACTAAAGTCCATAAAAATGTCCAAAATTGGACAGCATCTGCAATGGGCCAAAAAGGGGTCCAATTTCTTTCTCATTTCTTTATTTATTTGTAGTATGTGTATTAACTCTAAATTGATTTACCTTAGTCTAAATAAATCCCCATAAGTATTGTCATTTTAATCTTTACCCTTGTGTTTTTTCTTTTACTTGTTCGAATTTTCTTCCTTAATTTGTATTCGTTAAAAACGGATTAAAAATAAAACTTTGTGTCAATTACCCTTTAAAGAATAAAAAATAGAATTTTTTCTTTGGCATTAAAATATTTTTTTCTTAAATTTATTCTCTTTAACTTCAAATTTTTCATAAAATTAGTTTGAAATAATTTCTTAACTTTTCTCGTGTATTTAAGTTAATATTGCCTAAAATTATTATTTGATAGAATAAAAATCACCCTTTTTCAAACTCTTTTCCTCAAAATTGCTTTTTTCTCCTACAATTTTAATCATTGTAGGACTTATTCAAATCTCTAAAAATTTATCTTTAAATAAATCTTCTTTTACTTCGTTGGAATAACATTTTGACCTCTTAAAGCAAAAGTTTTCAATTCTCATCAATTTTCTTGAATTAGTTTTACTTCACATCTCTTCTTTCAAAATATGAGTTTTATTTTTCTTCAATACTTATTAATAAAATAAACCCTTTTAAAAATTTGTGATGACCCTTCCGGTCATCTTCACGTTTTCACATTTATTGCATTGTTAGAGCCTTCCTGTAGCGGCCCCAAAATTATTTATGGCTTGCTGGGACCAGTAGTTCGGTGCCCTGATCGTTCGTTTGATCGTTTTAGCCGTTCACCTGTTTTAGAGCTTTAAACTTAGAATATCACTGACTTTAGTCAATATTCTTAGCTAACATGCTCAGAATTGAATTCTGACAGTTTCGTTAGTTCCGGAGCGATGAGTTTGGTCTAGTTGGACATTTAGTTAAGGCTTGAGAACTTCTGATGTGGGTTTTGTGTGGTTTTCTCAGTTTTCAGGCCATTTGAAGTTGAAAGTGTAACTTCGGGTGACTTTCGATGATCAGAGTGTCGGATTCAAAATCCGACGATTCCCTCAGCTCTGAAATGTTGAGCTTGGGCTAGGAAGATGGTTGGTTCGGGCTTCGGGTGAGTCTGACTCATTTTGAGCCTTTGAGTTCCTTTTCGTTAGTGTTGACTTGGGTCAACATTTTTCCGAAACAACCTCGTATGGAAGTTTTGTCGATTCCGTTGAGTCCGAAATGTGGTTTTCGCTCTATTAGCACTATTGGTTTTTGAATATCAATTTTTGATTATGCCCGAGATGCCCCGTCGAGTTTTTTAAAAAGTGCAGAAAATCAGCTGCAGACAACAGTTATTTATTGTTGTCATTTCATTTTTTCCAGCCCTTCTCCTCACTTTTCTCACTCTAAAACTCAAAATTCTCTCCACCATTTTACTCCAATTCAGTTCTAAATCTTGGGGAACTATTTGTTTGTCGATTATTAGTAGTTCTTCGCCTCTTGGTAAGTCATCTTCCCCAACTTGTCTTCTTCGATTTTTCTCTTAATTCCACCATTAATGCTCATCCAAAGCGTAATTTTGTGATAGATTCTGCCCCCTAAGCTTGTGCATGTTCTTGGGTGTGAAGTTTTATCCATCTTGGGCTGATTTTCCATCGTTTTCGTAAGTAATTCTTGCCCAATTTCCATTTTTATTTTCGAAATTTCCATTCTTTAGTCCCCAACTTGGGCGGGCTGTTTTGGTGCCCTTCCCTTGTCCAATTGTGCTCAAATTTGGAACATGCCTTCTTGGCATCGTTGGAGTCATCATGGTTCTTTTTGTTTTTGGTTTCGGATTGCGGGCCCTGCAGGCTCGCTTTTGACCTGGATATCGACCCGGCTATAATTGTAGTAAATGGGTATTGTTAGAATCGTCTTAACATTTTATTCATGAATTTGATAGTTTGATTTTTGTTCGGAGCTTCTCGAAGAAGCTCGGACTCAGATATCGTCGTTCCCGCAGCTTGTCGTCAGACGACAGGTAGGTTACGGCTTAACTCTCTAGACTTCGCATATATCGGGTAAAATTGTACTAGTTGGCATCCTTGGGTTGGGTTATTAGGTTGGTACACAGACCTTGACCACTTTTCCATGATTTATCCTATTTCTTTCCTTCGTTGTGTGTAGTATTCCTATTAGTTTATATATTTATTACCCTTGTGACCCCGTGAGGTCTTGTTGACTCTAAAACATAGAAGGTGGGATTATTGGAAATATCCGCGAGTCCCGGATATAGAAATATCCTTCTAGGCTGGTTATGCTTGTTGAGTAGCTTCGGAGCCTGTGCAGGGCCGTTAGGTTGATTGTGAGCTGTCGGGCAGCTATTTGGGTTGATCTTATCATTTCCATGCATATAAAGAGGTTTTTCCATGTTTTATTATGGATTTTGGCTTTGGGTCAATGGAAACTGATTTTCTAAACCTTGCATGGCCCCGGGGGCCCAGTTTTGATGAAATTAGATTTGAAATGATTTGACTTGATACGTGAATCTTCTTGGGGTAAAAGAAGGTTAAAAATATGGTTTTATCATGATTTACCACTATTTCTAGACTCGACCGGGTCGGAGTGCTACCAGAGTTTTCTTACTGATTTGAAATGATATCAAGCTCGGCTGGGTCGAGCATCTGAGATATTTTTACTACTGTTTTAGACCCGGTTGTGCCCGGGCACCCTTGGAAGGGTTTTTGAGACATCTTTTTTACTGTTTTAGTCCTAGACAGGGTCTAGGCATGCATATTTGAGACTTAGCCACTGGCTTGAACCCGGACTCGATTCTGGCTTGAACCTCCATGGACCTTGCCGCTCCGGGCCTTAGGCTTTGGGTTGCGTGTGATGGAGGGAAGGTTATACGGTACAGTAGAGGTATACGGGTTGTGACCTTCTATGGAACCTACCTGATGGGCCCGATCGGCACCGAAAGAGGTACATACAGAGGTTCTATTTCACCCCGAGGTTTTCATGCATCATATCATCCATTGTTTGAGATACCACCCTTGTTTTCTATTTGTTGATTGTATGCTCTGGTAGTATGGGATGCCGGAGGGTTTGTTTTCACTTGATTGCGTTCCTCGGTTGTATGGGCGGCCGATGGACTGTAGGTAGACTCTTGTTACTTTATTCCGATATTGTTCCCTGTTACGGTTGAGTATGAGCATAATTAATGTGAGGTGGTGAATTCTTGTATTGAGTTTTGTATGACTTGATTGGGTATATTAATTCTTGTATATCGAGCATGTCTACCTTTATTCTTCTCTCCCTTTTTCCTCATACTTGAGGGTACCGGTATACCGCCCATTTCTAGAACTTATTCTTACATATACTATTTTTGCAAGGATCTCAGGTGCGTTGTCCTTACTTTCACCAAAACCTGTTGTGTGTATACATTCAATATGCTAGCCTTATATGTTGTTTCTGCTGTCTTCCCTTTGTTCTAGCTCCTGTGTGCTTATCGTTGAATTCTGTGACTGTTTGTTCCTACTCTGCCTGCTATTGCTCTTTTACTTTATATGTGCCCAGTCGGCCTATGATACCTACTGGGTGCATTATGCTTCGTATTTGGTGCTCACCCTACCCTCTGCATCTTCTGATGCAGATCCTAGAGTGGGCCATCACCGTTAGCGCATCGGAGACTCGTTGGGGCTGTAGTTTTTAGATCACCCAGGCTGAGGGTGAGCTCTTGGCGTTCAGATCTTGACATCAGTTATCCTTTCTGTATTTTGTACTGTTATAGTTTCAAAGACATTGTGTATATATGAATTTTGGACCTTTGTACTCCTGATGTAGTTCGGCTCTTATACGCTTTGATACCAGGTTTTGGGTTGAATTATATTTCATTTGTTTATATCTCTCTTGTATCTATTTGCTTCTCATTATTCCCTGCTTCTACTTATGTATTGAATCTTCCGCTTAAAATGTTAGAAGGTAGCCCATTACTAGGTGGTTGTAGGTGTCATCATGACTGAGAAATTGGGTCGTCACAAAATTCTTAGTATCAGAGCTCTAGGATTACCGGTGTCATCAGTATAGGATCCAATGTTGTAGAGTCCTGCGAATCGGGGTGGAGACATCCATGCTAAATCTTCAGTAGGCTATAATGATATCTTAGGAAACTAGACTTTTCTTGTCTCTCTCTCGTGCGTAGTATCCTTGAAAGTTTCTAGAAATCTCACTTATTCTGGTTCACTCTTCCACAGATGGTTCGTACGAGATCTTCAGCTCTTGGCGGAGGAGAGCCTCCTGGCCCTACACCTCCGACTCCAGCTAGAGGCCGGGGTGGTCATCGGGGTAGAGGTAGAGGTCGAGGGCGCCCCAAAGCAGCGGCACCTGCTAGAGCTGCTAGAGTGGATATAGACCCTGAGTATGACTACGAGCCAGAGTTAGATCTAGAGCAGCAGCATGTGGGCCCGAGGGCAGCCCAAGCACCACCAGCTCCAGTACCAGTTCCAGCATCAGTTTTTGTTCCATCTGCAGCCCCAGCTCAGTCTTCAAATATTAAGGATTTGTTACTTCAGCTATTGGGTATGATTGGGGAGCATCCTTTTGAGACAGCCCAGACATCTGCTCAGGGGGCAGCCCTGGGTGTTCAGAGTTTAGGAGCACAGTCTGGTACTGTGGCTCCCCGTGCTGAGGTTATTTCAGTTCCATCGGTTGCCCAGCCTCTTGCTCCTCACCCTACTATGACAGAGATAGAGCAGAAGGCGTTGTGTAGGTTTCTGAGATTGGCACCGCCGAGATTCACTGGTACATCGGGTCAGGACCCACATGACTTTATCACTACCTGCGAGGAGATGTTGCACCATTTGGGCTTATTGGAGACTCACAGGGTTGGCTACACTTCATATCAGCTGGAGGGTCGAGCAAAGTTATGGTGGAGGGCACAGGTTGCTTGCAGGCTTTCTACATCACCTCCCTTGACCTGGTCTGAGTTTTATGAGGCCTTTATGGCCAAGTTCTTGCCACAGAGAGACCGAGAGCATCGGAGGGAGGAGTTCACTAAACTTTCTCAGGATACCATGACCGTCTCAGAGTATGAGACCTAGTTCCATCAGCTTGCTCCGTTTGGAGCCATGATTATGCCTACTGAGGCCGATAGAGTTCGTAGATTTATTTGGGGGCTACGGAGAGAGTTCAGAGAGCCTGTAGAGATACTAGTTTCTAGTGGTCGGTCATTCCAGGACATTGTAGACTATGCCCGCACAGTTGAGGATTCGTGTCGTTATGACACCGGGACCAGAGATAAGAGGCCTTGACATCAGGGTGGTTACAGTGGTTCTAGGCATAGTGGTAAAGGTTCAGGCCAGTGCGGCCGAGGTTATCAGCCACAGCAGCATCAGGGTCAGTCTAGCCAACTGGTGTAGGCATCACTTTAGGCTTTTGGTTCTTAGTTTGAGCAAGGTCAGGGCAGTCAACGAGGTCACAATGGTCAGCTGTCGAGAGGTACAGATTCTGGGGCATCAGGCCGTGGTGTTCATTTGGGTTTTTCTGGTTCATCCCGACTGACCAGGTCATCAGGGGCTTGCTATACTTGTGGTGTGGTTGGTCACTTTGCTAGAGATTTCCCCCACCAGGGTACAATTCAGCCAGCTGAGCCACTGCGAGTAGTTCAGCCTCCGGCTAGAGGGGGTGGTGGTCAGGCTATATGTGGTGCCCCATGTGGCAGAGCAGGTGGTAGGGATGGCAGTCGGGCAGGTGGAAGTCATCGTCAGTTCTATGCAGTCCCTGGGAGATCGAAGGCAGAGGCCTCGGATGCTGTGATCACAGGTATGATTTATGTATGCCGTCAGCCAGCTTATGCTTTGTTTGATCATAGATCCACTTGTTCATATATATCTTCCTACTTTCTTCCTTGTTTGGGGTTGGCTAGTGAGCCATTGTCTGGTCCTATTTCTGTTTTGACCCCAGTAGGAGATTCTTTAGTAGTGGATCAAATTGTGAGATCTTATGTGATATCTGTTGGTGATTTGGACACTTGGGCTGACTTGATGATACTTGATATATTGGATTTTGATGTGATATTGGGCATGGACTGGTTATCCCCTCACCGTGTGGTTTTGGATTGCTATGCCAAGACCGTTACCATAGCCGTGCCCGGTGTATCCCCGGTTGTGGGGCAGGGTTCTGTTAGCCATGCACCGTCTGGGATCATTTTTTGTCTTCGAGCTAACAAGGTGATATCCCGTGGGTGTTTATCTTATCTAGCATATGTCTGAGATGCTAGTGCTGACCCTACATCTCCTGATTCTGTTCCTGTGGTTAAAGACTTCCTAGATGTGTTTCTTATCGACCTGCCAGGCCTTCCACCTGAGAGGGATATTGATTTAGCCATTGAGTTAGAGCCAGGCACCAGACCTATTTCTATTCCTCCCTATCGTATGGCTTCTGCTGAGTTGAGAGAGCTTAAGGAGCAGCTCCAGGATTTGTTAACTAAGGGGTTTATTAGACCGAGTGTGTCTTCTTGGGGTGCTCCTGTTCTCTTCGTGAAGAAGAAGGATGGGTCGATGCGGATGTGTATTGATTATTGGCAGCTGAATAAGGTGACTGTGAAGAATAGGTATCTAATGCCCAAGATTGATGACTTATTTGATCAGCTTCAGGGTTCCACCATGTTTTCTAAGATTGATTTGAGGTCCGGCTATCATCAGTTGAGGATTAGGGTAGAGGACATCCCTAAGACAACATTTAGGACACGTTACGGCCACTATGAGTTCCTAGTTATGTCTTTTGGGTTGACTAATGCCCCCACAACCTTCATGGACTTAATGCATAGGGTGCTTAACCTGTACCTGGATCTGTTCGTGATAGTCTTCATTGATGACATTTTGGTATACTCCCAGAGTAGAGATGAGCATGAGCAGCACTTGAGAATTGTACTTCAGACTTTGAGAGATCATCGGCTTTATGCCAAGTTCTCAAAGTGTGAGTTTTGGGTAAAGTCAGTTGCATTCCTAGGGCATGTGGTGTCTAAGAATGGGATTAGAGTTGATCCGGGTAAGATTTCTGTAGTTCATGATTGGCCTAGACCTACTACTCCTATCGAGGTTCGTAGCTTTGTTAGGTTAGCTGGGTATTACAGACGGTTCATTGAGGGAGTTTCTTCCATAGAAGCACCCTTGACTATGCTGACTAGGAAGGATGTTCCATTTCAGTGGTCCGATCAGTGCGACGATAGCTTCCAGAGGCTTAAGGCCTTATTGACTTTAGCTCCAGTTTTGACTTTGTCAGTTGAGGGTCAGAGTTTCTCCGTGTATTGTGATGCTTTAGGGGTCGGTCTTGGTTGTGTGCTGATGCAGCACGGTCGAGTGATATCATATGCATCGAGGTAGCTGAAGGTTCACGAGCGCACCTACCGAACTCATGACATAGAGTTGGCGGCGATAGTCTTCGCGCTTAAGATCTAGAAGCACTATCTTTATGGAGTTCACTGTGAGATATTCACTGACCATCGTAGTCTTCAGTAAATTACAAGTCAGTGCGAGCTGAACTCGAGGCAGAGGAGATGGATTGAGTTGCTGAAGGACTACGATTTCACTATTTATACCATTCGGGCAAGGCAAACGTGGTAGCGGATGCCTTGAGTTGGAAGGCGGTGAGTATGGGTAGCCTAGTTTCACTTTCAGTTTCTGAGCGATCGTTGGCCTTGGATATCCAGCCCTTGGCTAACTATTTGGTTAGGCTTGACTTATCAGATTCCAGCAGAGTTCTTGTCAGTGCTGAGGTTCGCTCTACTCTAGTTGATCAAATTCAGAGCTGATAGTTTGAGGATAAGAGTTTGTGTGACCTTCGTGATCAGGTGGTTGGGGTGAGGCCAGTTGGACTACCTTGGGTTCTGATAGGATTCTAAGCTTTGAGGGTCGACTTTGTGTTCTGAGAGTTGGTGATTTGATACAGTTGATACTCCATGAGGCAAATTGTTCCAGATACTCCATTCATCCTGGCGCAGGGAAGATGTATAAAGATCTAAGGAAGCTTTACTGGTAGGGTGGTATGAAGCGGGACGTGGCAGAGTTCGTATCTCGGGGCTTGAACTGTCAACAGGTGAAGTTCAAGCACATGAGACCAGGTGGTTTGATGAAGCGACTTCCCATTTCTGAGTGGAAGTGGGAAGGTATTACTATGGACTTTGTTGTTGGTTTGCCTCGTACTACTCGGGAGTTTGACTCCATTTGGGTGATCGTTGATAGGCTGACTAAGTCAGCACATTTCTTGCCAGTTCAGACTTCCTACGAGAAAGAGAGGTTAGCTCAGATCTACATTCGTGAGATTGTACGATTGCATGGGGTCCCAGCTTCTATCACAGCACTCAGTTCACATTTCAGTTCTGGAGAGCTATACAGAGGGATTTGGGTACAGAGGTTCAGCTTAGTACTGCTTCCCACCCTCAGACAGATGGCCAGTCCGAGAGGACTATTCAGGTCCTGGAGGACATGCTTTGGGCTTGTGTTCTTGACTTTGGAGAATTATGGGATCAGTTTGTGCTATTGGCTGAGTTTACGTATAATAATAGCTTTCATTCGATCATTGGCATGGCACCTTTTGAGGCTTTATATGGTAGGCGTTGCAGATCACCCATTGGTTGGTTTGATGGGTTAGAGTATAGACCGCAGGGTATAGATTTACTTAGAGATTCCTTGGACCGAGTCCGTTTGATCCAGGACAGACTTAGAGCAGCCCAGAGTAGGCAGAAGAGCTACGCTGATCGTAGACTTTATGCCTTGGAGTTTAGTGTTGGTGATCTGGTTTTCCTTCGAGTATCGCCCGTGAAGGTCGTGATGAGATTTGGTCGGTGGGGGAAGCTTAGCCCAAGGTTTATTGGGTCGTTTGAGATTCTACAGAGGGTTGGTAGTGTTGCCTACATGTTAGCCTTGCCTCGGATGTTTTCAGCTGTTCACACAATTTTCCATGTTTCAATGTTGTGCCGGTATGTGCCTGATGAGTCTCATGTGTTGCATTGGGATTCGGTTCAGTTGGATGAGAGTTTATCATTTGTTGATGAGCTGATAGCTATTCTGGCCAGAGATATCAGGAGGTTGTGATTTAGGGAGATTCCAGTTGTGAAAGTGCAGTGGAGGCATCATCCGTTCGAGGAGGCTACCTGGGAGACCAAGAGTGAGTTGCATGCTCAGTATCCGCAGTTGTTCGAGCCTTCAGGTACTCCCTTCTTCTTGACTTTTGAGGACAAAAAAAAGTCTTTTTAGTAGTGGATGTTGTGATGACCCTTCCGGTCATCTTCGCGTTTCGCATTTATTGCACTGTTAGAGCTTTCCTGTAGCGGCCCCAAGTTATTTATGGCTTGCTGGGACTGGTAGTTCGGTGCCCTGGTCGTTCATTTGGTCGTTTTAGCCGTTCGCCTATTTTAGAGCTTTAAACTTAGAATATCATATTGACTTTAGTCAACTTTCTTAGCTAACATGCTCGGAATTGAATTTTGACAGTTCCATCAGCTCTAGAGTGATGAGTTTGGTCTAATTGGACCTTTAGTTGAGGCCTGAGAACTTCCGGTGTGGGTTTTGTGTGGTTTTCTTAATTTTCAGGCCATTTGGAGTTGATTGTGTAACTTCGAGTGACATTCGATAATCGAAGTGTCGGATTCAAAATCCGATGATTCCATCAGCTCCAGAATGTTGAGTTTGGGCTAGGAAGATGGTTCGTTCAGGTTCCGGGTGAGTCGGACTCATTTCGAGCATTTGAGTTCCTTTTCATTAGTGTTTACTTGGGTCAACATTTCTCCGAAACGACCTTGTATGAAAGTTTCTTCAATTCCGTTGAGTCCGGAATGTCATTTCCACTCTATTAGCACTATTGGTTTTTGAATATCGATTTCCAATTATGCCCGAAATGCCCCATTGAGTTTTCTAAAAAGTGCAGAAAATCAGTTGCGGACAGCAGCTATTTATTGTTGTCACTTTGTTTTTTCCAGCCCTCCTCATTTTTCTCACTCTAAAACTCAAAATTTCTCAGCCATTTTGCTCCAATTCAGTTCTAAACCTTGGGGAATTATTTATTCTTCGATTATCCGTAGTTCTTCGCCTCTTGGTAAGTCATCTTCCCCAACTTGTCTTCTTCGGTTTTTCTCTTAATTCCTCCATTGATGCTCATCCAAAGTTTGGATTTTGTGATAGATTCTGCCCCCTAAGCTTGTGCATGTTCGTGGGTGTGAAGTTTTATCCGTCTTGGTCTTATTTTCCATCATTTTGGTAAGTAATTCTTGCCCAATTTCCATTCTTTAATCCCCAACTTGGGCGGGCTGTTTTGGTGCCCTTCCCTTGTTCAAATGTGCTCAAATTTGGAGCATGCCTTATTGACATTGTTGGGGTCATCGTGGTTCTTTTTATTTTTGGTTTCGAGTTGCGGACCTCGCAGACCCACTTTTGACCCGGGTATCGACCCGGCTACAATTATAGCAATATGGGTATCGTTAAAATTGTCTTAATATTTTATTCATGAATTTGATAGTTTGGTTGTTGTTCGGAGCTTCTCAGAGCAGCTCGGCCTCGAATATCATCATTCCCGCAGCTTGTCGTTGGACGACATATAAGTTACGACTTAACTCCCTAGACTTCGCATATATCGGATAAAATTGTACTAGTTGGCATCCTTGGGTTGGGTTATTAGGTTGGTATCACAGACCTTGACCACTTTTCCATAATTTGTCCTATTTCTTTCCTCCGTTGTGTGTAGTATTCCTATTAGTTTATATATTTATTACCCTTGTGACCCCGTGAGGTCTTGTTGACTCTGGAACATAAAAGGTGGGATTATTGGGAATGTCCGCGAGTCCCGGACATAGAAATATCCTTCTAGACTGGTTATGCTTGCTGAGTAGCTTCGAAGCCTGTGCAGTACCGTTAGGTTGATTGTGATCTACCGGGCAGCTATTTGGGTTGATCATATCATTTTCATGCATATAAAGAGGTTTTTCTACGTTTTATTACGATTTTTGGCTTCAGGCCTATGGAAACGGATTTTCTAAACCTTGCATGGCCTCGGGGGCCCATTTTTGATGAAATTGGATTTGAAAATGATTTGACTTGATACGGGGATCTTCTTGGGGTAAAAGAAGGTTAAGAATATGATTTTATCATGATTTACCACTATTGCTAGACTCGACCAGGTCGGAGTGCTAGCTGAGTTTTCTTACTGATTTGAAATGATATCAGGCTCGGTCGGGTCAAGCATCTGAAATGTTTTTACTACTATTTTAGACCCGGTTGTGCCCGGGCACCCTTGGAAGGATTTTTGAGGCATCTTTTTCACCTTTTTAGTCCTAGACAGGGTCTAGGCATGCATATTTGAGACTTAGCCACTAGCTTGAACTCGGACTCGATTCTGGAGGACACGTTTTGATTCTGAGTTTTAGTATGGGCTCTGGGACCTCTATAGACCTAACCGCTCCGGGCCTGAGGCTTTGGGCTTCGTGTACCGGGGGGAAGGGTATACGGTGGACTAGAGGTATACAGGCTGTGTCCTTTTATGGAACCTACCTGCTGGGCCCGATCGGCACTGGAGAAGGTACATACCTAGGTTCTATTTCACCCTGAGGTTTTCATGCATCATATCATCCATTGTTTGAGATACTACCCTTATTTGCTGTTTGTTGATTGTACGCTCCAGTAGTACAGGATGCTGGAGGGTTTGTTTTCACTTGATTGCGTTCCTCGGTTGTATGGGCGGTCGAGGGACTGTAGGTAGACTCTTGTTACTCTATTCTGATATTGTTCCCTGTTACGGTTGAGTATGAGCATGATTACTGTGAGGTGGTGAGTTCTTGGATTGAGTTTTGTATGACTTGATTGGGTATTAATTCCTGTATGTCGAGCATGTGTACCTTTATTCTTCTCTCCCTTTTTCCTCATACTTGAGAGTACCGGCATACCGCCCATTTCTAGAACTTATTCTTATATATACTATTTTTGCAAGGATCCCAGGTGCGTTGTCCTTACTTTCACCTGTGCATGTTGTGTGTATATACTCTATATGCTAGCCTTATATGTTGTTTTTGTTGTCTTCCCTCTGGGCTAGCTCCTGTGTGCTTATCGTTGAATTCTGTGACTGTTTGTTCCTACTCTGTCTGCTATTGTTCTTTTACTTTATATGTGGCCAGTCGGCCTATGATACCTAGTGGGTGCCTTATGCTTCGCATTTGGTGCTCACCCTACCCTCTGCATTTTCTGGTGCAGATCCTAGCGTGGGCCATCACCGTTAGCGCGTCGGAGACTCGTGCGGGGTGCAGTTTTTGGATCATCCAGGCTGAGAATGAGCTCTTGGCGTTCAGAGCTTGACTTCAGTTATCCTTGGTGTATTTTGTACTCTTATAGTTTTGAAGACATTGTGTATATATGACTTTTGGACCATTGTACTCCTGATGTAGTTCGGCTCTTATACGCTTTTATACCATGTTTTGGGTTGGTTTAGATTCCGCTTGTTTATATCTATCTTGTATCTATTTTCTTCTCATTATGCCCTTGCTTCTGCTTATGTATCGAATCTTCCGCTTAAACTGTTAGAAGGTAGCCCATTACTAACCGTTCTAGGCTACGGGGATTGGTTCACCTGCTGGGTGGTTGTAGGTGCCATCATGACCGAGAAATCGGATCATGACAAAATCCTTGGTTCAAAAAGAGATTTTTTAAAATATTTTTATAGTCTTTACTTTAAATAATAATTGTCTAAATGAATTGGCAAGATTTCGAATCTTTTCAAGTGAATATTCTTTTTGACAAATTATATTATTTTTGCCTTGAATTAATTAGTAACATTTTGCTTAAATCATTTTTCTCTAAATGTCAAATATTTTTATTATTTTAACTCTTTCGAAATTAGTCATTTTTCAAGTTAGTCAAAATTATTTTTGTCAACCATTTTTAAAACGGACGTTCTTAAGTGCCTTAAAACTTTCTTAAGACGTTACTTGAACTCTTACCCATTTTCTCTAAAGTTTAAGGATTAATTCCGTTTTTAAATCTTTGAAATTTCCTTTAATTTTTCTTAATTTCTTTGTAAAAAATTAAGTGACAACTCTATTTATTTTAGAATTATTTAAAAAAAATTGCTTTTAAATTTTGAAATAATTTCTAAGTGTCAAAAACTATTTTATTTTCCTTTTTAAACAATTAAATTCCGAAAAGAGATAACATGATAAAACATGTTCGTGTATATATATATATATGCCTAAAGCGTTATTCTAAATCATTTTAAAGTTAAATATATGTTCAAAAAGAAACATACCTATACATATCAATATTTAAAATGTCAATAATTTCTTTATTAATATATGTTTTTCCCTTCTTTAAAATCCCACCATGATAAATCTCAAAGTAATCAGTATTGACACCCAATTTTGACCTTCCTATACTTTTCTCGGACTGTTATTTTACTAAATATTATTATTTTAAATGTTATTTTTACTTTACGTTTTACTAAATAAATTATGTGTTCTTGACCCTTTCTAAATTCATTTATATAATTTATAAGTACATTATTTATTTTAATTATTGTTATTTTATCGTGAATTTCGTATAATATGTTACATGACATTAATTTTTACGTATAATATATGCACATAATTTATTTATGAGTTTTTAAGAATAGCTTTTGCATGATAAATATTTTTTATCTATCAAATTATATATATGTTGTATATTATTAATTAAATAACAACCCAATTTCAATGTCTCTCTCAAATAATTTAAATTCTAACCCCTATTTAGCTAATTTCTTCAATTCTAGCCTTAAATTGAATCAAATTGGCCTAATGTAAATGACCAATTTCTATTTCAATTTAACCCACTCAGACGACCCGGATCCGACCCATGTTGAGATCGAATCTCAGTCGTTGATCTAATGTGATCAACGACCGTGATTAAGTCTCACCATTTCTTTTCTTTTAAGATATCCCCTTCACCCAAAACCAAAACCCTAACTCACTTCTACCCTTCACAGCCGCCGCCCCCCTCAACTCTCTCTCTCTCTCCCTCACCTCTTTCAACCACCAGATGCCACCGCCACCCACTGCTCCGACCAAAACCTCGCTCCCTTCTCCTCACACCACTCACCTCCTCCGCCTCTTCCCACCGGCAAAACAACAAGCCCCAAAACCCTCAACCAAACACCACCAAGACCCCACCAACAGCGGTGAAACACCATCGTCTCAACGCCGTTGCCATTATCCCTCCCTCATCTTCTCCTTCTCTCTGTCGGCGAATCCGACGCTGCTCCACCATCCAAACCCCACCGCAACTACCACCAGCCACCCACTCACCATCTCCTCTCTTCTCTCTCTCTCTCTGCGTTACTCCCCTCTCTCCTCATTTTTTTCAAAGACCAAACTCCAAAGCCTTCTCATCTCAGGCGAACTTCGGAGAGTTCCGACAAAAGAAGCCCCGCATGCGCTCATCAATGATATTCACGGCCAAGTTTCGAATGATTGATAGGTCTTTGAGATCAGATTTCTCACTTTGGTTCTGTTAAAGCTTTGAGAGCTCGATTTTATGACGAGTTACCACGAATCTATTCCGAGTTTGGTCCATTTCATAATTTAATCCTCTTTTCTTGCTGCTATTTAATTTTTAGATGTAAAATTAGTAACTTGGCTGTATTTTGTGGTTGGAACTATGTGATTTTGTGTTAATTTCCCTATATGGACTGTCATATGTGAAGAACGCCAAGTTTTCATGAACTTTCTTCTAGCCTAATTCTGGAAATTCGATTATATGCTTGTTTTGTTTGTAAATTCGATGTCCCAGCATGTTGTAATCCCTATGTTGTGTTCTATGACTAAAACATTGAGTATCTCTGTGATGAATTCAATTTTTTTTAGTTGCTGCTTCGTGTTCTAATTTTGAATTGGTCTAGTTGCCCCTTTTCACTATCACTTCGTTGCCCCGATGTGTTCTACATGTTAAAAGCATATCTTATTGTTGGAATACAATTCATGTCTTAAAAAGTTTACGCCTAGCCCCGAAAGTATTATATGGTCTGTTTGTGAGCATGAGAGTAGAGTAATTGCTATTATCATGTTACTTGATTGATTCTGTGATTAGGAATCCTCCATGCTCATTACTTGATTATTTTAGACCGTAATTGGCTCATCCCAAGCATGAATTGATATGTTATCGTATGGGCAGCACGGCTTTGATACTTGGCCTTCCATGGTGAAATTTTTACTATTGATTAAATCTCTTTTAACTAACTGCCATAACTTTAGCACTTATCTAATCATGATAATTTTGGCATAATTGGCTCGTAATTGATTTGGCTTATTTGTTTAAGGAATTACTCCCCTCTAATTGATTCTTCGAATATGTTTTCTTTCCTCTCTTAATTGATTATCACAACCATAGTATTTGGTCATTTTTATGGGCAGATTTTGATTGCTTTGCATTAATTGATTCTCTATGCAAATTAAGGACAAGGCTCCCCAATTTACTCTTATCTCAAATATTCCTCTTTCGTAAATAACTTTACTTACTATTTTCTTTGTGACAAATTGATTGTCTTTGTTAATCAAGATAAAAAAATTCCTTACTTTATTCTGTGAATTATTTCTTTCCTTTAATCGAGTCATCTACTTCCTCTATAAAAACAGCCATTATTTTCATTATTTTCTCAGACTTTACACATCTATCACTCATATTTTAAATTTTCTCTTCTTGGCTGACAATTACTGATTGCTAAGTGTTGGAATTCGAACATTTTTCTTGTTGTTTACGGCTAACTGGTTAGTTCCTATCGAAGTAAATTACAATTCATAAGTATGATTTCTTGTAGTTTTAGCATACACTCTAATTTATCTATGTTTATTCATGAATGCCTATAGTGTATTTGGGTGAATTCACTGAAAATCTGCCTGTAATATTCGTACCCAAAATCTGCTTACTATTGGCTTTTTCCTTGTTTGCGTTAAATGTTTATTATTTTATATGAGTATTTAGTTCTATTCTGGTTTTTCTTCGTCGCATTTGGTGGAGTACGGAGGACCTAATACATCCCTACTCCTTGACATAAGCACTGTCTAGGATCCTTGAGATACGCAAAAACTCTGACACGTCAAGGATCGGCTTTATGGGTTGTACTAGGACCCTCCGGATTTGGTGTTCTATCTATCTGACAACTTCTTGTTAGAAGTTGGCGAAGAGTCATCCGGTATTGGGATTTCTGGAGTGCTGGCACAGCCCGGACTTTAGCTTTAATTTTTTTATTTCTTGCAATTTATTTGGTCTGTAATAAATTATTGTTTAAACTTTGATATAATGGAAAATTTAGGGAATTGCTACGCGGGAGGGGAAAACTATGTGCTACCTGTTACTCAAAAACATTCTTATAAAATTCACGTAGAAAATATGCTTATAGATATTAAATAATCTTCAATATATTTAGTTTACTGGCTTAATACTTAGATACCATGCCTTTAAATTATGTTCTTGCATATTAAATAACTTTTAAATAGTAAGACAACATGCTTATAGTTTCATTTTTTTTAAGTTTCGATGTTAACAATCAAAAATTGTGTAGGTTCAGTATGTTTAATATGAAAAATTTGATTAGAAATTATGGTTTTAGGATGTAAATCGTTTCCGTCGCTTTAATTAGGAAACAATGATTATATGATTAAATTATGTTTCAGCATGTTACAGCATGTTACACCATGCTAATTTAATTAGCTATCATGCATAGGAGTTAAAATCTGTTTTATTACTTAATTTAAATAGTACCACGCTTCTAGGACTTAAATTTGGCTCATTATATTAGATTAGAAATCATGTCTGTAGGAAGATCAATTTCATTTAAGCAACTAGAAATCATGCCTATAAGTTAGATCCTATTTCAGCGCACTAACTTATTTGGCCATTAGTTTCAGCATGTCAACTAACTGATCTGTTATAGGATTAAATTTATTTTCAATATGTTAAATTAACTTGGTATTGTGCTCGTGGTATTTAATTAGTAATCCTTTTGCATGTTCAATTACTAGATATCATGCTCATAGGTTTAACTACAAAAATGCTTGAATTGTGTTGATCACTTGTCTCATTCTTTAATAAGAGGCTTACTTGAGACCATTATGTGCTACATGTTTTCAAGTCTTTCCATGTTTTGTTTGACGCTAATTCTGTGTCTAATTAATAACCTTAGGGTTTATTTGTCTAGTCCAACATCCAAAACTAGTAGTGCAATGCCTCTTGGACATTAAGTCAGGAGGGGTAGGCATACTAAGGTGCGTTAGACTTTTCATTTTTTTAGTACGTACTTAGGTTTAATAACAAAATTAATAACCAACCTAGGCGAGTAGTTGGAGATGATAGTCTGTGCTCGATGATTAATACGAGCAATCCTTAATTAGATTGCGAAGTATTAATTTATGTTGCATGGGGTGATCCTTTAGGATAAAAAAACCCTCCTCCCCAACTTGTTTTCCTCCTACGTAGGGAGTGATTTACATGATACACTTATAGCTCGATAGTCATTACACTTTAACTAAAAAGTCTTTTGAGACTTCGCACGAGGTTGAGTGATTACTCCCAAACGTACAGGCTTCATAGTTTTATTTAATTTTTATGTTGTTATATGCTTGGGGTAGTTAATTAAATCACTTAGTAATTAGACTAATTTATTTATATTATTGTGTCAATTTTGTCTTCTCGATTATTCATTTCTTCTTATTTACTTATTTTATTTGTAATTTATATGTGCAATAATCTCTCATCTAAATTTAAGTAATTAAATTAGTTTAATATATTTATTTATTTGTTTTAAAATAAAAGTTTACTTATTTAATCATATAGTCACTTTAGCTTAATAAATATTTGGACCTTTGTTTTATCATGAACTTCCCACATAAATAATGAATTCGGTAGGGACCCACATATGTGGACCTCAAAAGGTGCCTAACACCTTCCTTTTGAGGTAACTTAAATCCTTACTCGATTTTCGGTGACGTAGACCTTAACTTAAATTAATCGTAGTTAGTGTAGTATGTTGCCCAAATGCACCTTAAATTTGTTAGGTGGCGACTCTTCACTTTTTTATCCCAAAAAGAGTTGTCACGTCAAATCTTGCTTTTCGCGAGAAAAAATAGAGCGCGACAGAATGGCGACTCAGCTGGAGATATTTAGGTTTTAACCATTACGGATTTGTTTATTATGTGGAATGTATGTTCTTAGTATTCTTTTGTGTTGCATTTTTCTTTCTTTTGACATGTTTATTTGCAGTCCTTTCCTGATTAATTATTTAATCTACTTGTCGATTTGTTTCTTTGGCTTATTTATTTTCTTAATTAATAAAACATTCATAATAGATCCTTATTTTCTTTCCTTCTACTTCATTTTCTATAATTGATTAAATATTTTTATATTCACATATTTTGGTTGATTGCCTTTCATGTCTAAAAATTTTATGACTTATCATGTCTATATGTTCGTTCAAGCAATTCCCCCTTTCATGTCCCCATCCTTTAGTTCTTTCAATTGTTTGTATTCTTTTGTTATTTATCTCTTTATTTTTGGGGCTAACAGTTTATTTACTTTTTCTTTCTTTCTTGTCTTATTTACTGCTTTGTATTTTATTACTGCTTTGACATAAACTACGTATTCTGTTATCGCTTTTCCTTATGTGCTATGTGTTACTACTTTATTTATAAACTGTCATTGCCGCTCATATTTCCTCCACTTGGAGCCTCACAGTTTTACACACACTAAAATGGTTGCGTGGTTTCATGGTCGTTCACTCCTAAACACCGTTAGGGAAGGTTTCATGATTTGGTCGATCAACTGTGCATCGACGGTCATGAATCTTTCCACTCTCAAGTTGTTCACTTGAGGAAGCCGCGTCAAAATAACTCATGCTCTTAGATTGTGACCGCGTATTTTTCTAGTTAGAAATGCGCATCTTATTAAACCTAGGATGTCTTGACGTCCATGGTGCATCAAGATTAATAACAGAGCCTCACCCTGAGTCCTAAAGGATTTACGATCCCATAACAGGCGTCTCACGACTTATATTCATTTGAGAGATAAATATGCCTAAGTGTTGTCATGTTCCTCCTTAGGGGGTAGAATAGGCTAACATTTTTTGCTATGCAGATTCAATGGCTCCTCCCTCATCATATCCGAGATTTAGCATGGTTTGGTGCATGCCAACACAGATGAACTCATGGTGGAAGAATTAGGGTCAATATGGTCAGGATGAGGTGATAAAGGTACTGGGTAATCTGCCATCTCTCATGCATGTCCCTTCACATAGAGAGCTTATCGAGGCTGCTACCATTTTTTAGGATGAGAAACAAGTTGTGATTAGATTCGGTCACATTGAAATGACACCACTCTTAGAAGAGATTGGAGGTTATGTTGAAAATAGCAGATTATTATGGAGAAATAGAAAATGGAAAAAAGTCGAGATGATCATACCAAAGAGGGTTACTTTAGAATACGTCTGAGAGAAGTTGGAACTTCAAGGGAGTCATATGGTATCCTACGTAATGAAAGCACGAATTCCAGGAAGTTATTTATTTGATAGGTTTGGTAATGATGCTGCTCAAAAGGTATACGAAGTGGAAAGCCCAGATCCTAGTTCATGGGGGAAGAAAAGAATCTTTGCATTCATAGTTTACTTCTTGGGCTTGGTGGTATTTCCGCAAGGGGCCGAGGATGACATTCATATCTGTCTTATTTCCGTTGTCGATTCTTTGTGTAATGAAATTGATAAGGGTCCTTGTACGATCATCCCAATGATTATAGCAGACATCTACCGAGCTTTGGGTCACTGCAAAGGTGGGGCCAAACACTTTGAGGGGTGCAATTTGTTGCTGCAATTATGGTTGATCGAACATCTTCAAAAGGTACTTGGTTCACAATCAATACGTGAACCCAATGGGACTGATCACATCGTTGCTTATGAATTCAGGATCACTATGGGAGTGAAGAAGATCAAGAGGCCGAACGAAGCAGAGAAGTGGGGAGAAATGCTAAGTGCCTTGACTATAGACTCGGTGCAATGGATGTTCGACTGGTTTTCGGGCAAAGATTTCATAATATATACCAAGAAACGTTATTATGTGATTTTGATAGGGCTCTATGGTCTCCAACCATATGCTCCAATGAGGGTAATAAGACAAGCAGGTCGAATGCAAATAATACCAAGGGTGACCAAACATTGATGACTATAGGGTAGATTATAAGGACAATGCTGTTCCACACGCCCTAGATATCACCAAAGTATGGAACAAAATAGTAGCCTTGGATGAAAGGAGCGTAGCGCCAGATAGGTATCATGCGGGCTATGCAATAGGCTACATTGAATGGTTGCGTAAGGATTTAGAGGGCACTGCGGTCTCAAGTATCAAGAGAGGCAAACATGTGGGTGACAAAGAAGCTGAAGCACAAGCACTATACAACAAGTTCAAAAGGAGGGCATTGGACTCTGAGGCTAGGCATCGACAACTCCATGATGACAATGCTAAAGAGATAACCGAGTTGGGTAAGGATCGAGACTCATGGAGACAATATGCTTTGGGTCTAGAAAAGAAGGTGCGGGAACTTCAAGAGGAATTCAGCAGGCAAAGTGAAAAGTGTCTCAACAAAGGAGATCTAGGAATACATCTAGCACTATCCTATCTTTTGACAAGCCGCGATCATTTTGACAAAGTTTTGTAGGCCCCCAAGGACGCAGCTGATGAGAAGGATGTCTTTAGAATTTAGTTTAGTTCTATTCCATTATATGTCAAATTTTGAGGCAGTCGTTTTATTTAATGCAAATTTTATCTTTTGGGGGTTTATTTTGGAGAAAAATGACACTACATTATGACATATTTATCTCTCAAAATGTTAGGCTTACCTTTAGCACAAAGAATATCCCCAAATTAGGAACGACATCAACGTGTTTAACTATTTTCATTTATTTTTATAGCACATCATAATCTAACACTAATTTTATTTCTCTTTTTTCTATTCTTGTTTTCTTTCCCTTCCCCAAAGGTTGATTCGTGCTTTTTTGCCTATCACACTCGATCTAGATAAGCTCCTTTCAATTTTCATTACCAAGGCAAGAAAATGGATGATAACAACGACACTAATGACAAAATTGATATCCCTGCTCAGAAAGAGATTTTGGAGAGTGTAGAGGTAGGATATCCACCTGAACATAATAAGGTGATATTAAGGTTAAAACAGAAAATTCTAGAGATGCAAGGAGAATTATCTCATGCTCGCAGTTTGGCCAATCTATCAACTACTCTGAACACTCCTCTAGAGCCACCAATCGAGGGCAACATAACTATCAAACCCCAAGTCACTTTCACAAGCCTTCCTTTACCATCTCATTCTAAAAGTCATACTTATCCATTGTAATATTCACAAAATACATCCAATTGCACATACCTAGCTCAACTAAATTCCCAAACCACCTTACATTGTAACAACCGGGTATGTCGTTACGGGTAGTTCAATCGTGCCAAGTTCTAGAGTTAGAAAACTCCGGGTTTGGGAATTTGAAATTCTGGGCTAGGCTAGCCTCGGCCGATTTTGGAGTGAGGTGGAGTCTAGGGAAATCTGGGTAAGGATTGGGTTAGGTGTCTTATTTTGAGCTAGTTTTTCACGTAGCCAAGATATAAAAGAGTCTGAGGGACTTTTCGGAATCAAATTTGGATAAGTAGAACTCTCAGAATCGCATTTGACGTGAAGGAATTGTTTTGGATCATTGGGGGAAGCAAGTGTGTTGTAAAATGGGAAAATTTTGGAGATTTGTGGATATTCTATCCATGACGAGCGCAACGGCTCCGCCGTAGAGACCTCCGCTATAGCGGTGGAAAATACTGCTATAGCAGTGGTCAAGGCGGTCAAGGCCGCTTAAGACTGCTATAGCGGAAGCCGTCCGTTATAGCGGGACCACCATAGCGGAGTGGGGAACGCTATAGCAGGCCGACGGGTTTTTTTAATGTAGAAACTTCCCCAAAATAGTTCAATTTTCTACAATTCATTTGGGAGAAGAAAAGGGCGATTTCAGGCATTTTCCCTCCGTTCTTCATCGTTTTTCTTCCCTAAGGTAAGGTTTCTACTCCCCAAACTTCGTACTACTTTTCCTATGTGGTAGAATTGCTAGGAGGAAACTTGGGGGAAGGTTGGAATAACCTAGGAATGGTGAAATCCGGGGAAGAAAGGGGATTCTAAACATGAAAGTTCTTGGATATTGTTAAAAGTGAAATATAATGGTCATATGTTGTTAAATTCTCTATTTTTATCAGTGAAAATGATAGAACTAGGGAAATTAACGATGGGGAAGCCCGGTAAAAGGGTGGAATGATCATGTGTGGCCTGGGGTTCTGGGATTTGGTGTAATCTGGGTAATATGTAAGTCTTGTTTGTTAATTTCATGTACTTGTATGTTATTTTAGACCAAGAATGAGAAAGGAATCCAGAACACGGGAAAGCTCGAGTTAAGTATAGCTTGGATCATTTCAAGGTAGATAATGGCTTACGAATTTCTGTGAATATTGTATATTTTGTACTCTTATCTAAGTGTTTGTATGAATTGCATGACTTAGAGGAATTGTGTAGATTGTCTAAGGGTCCTGTTTTACAGTCTGTGAATTGAATGGTGTGTTGCTTATTGGTTTACAAGTTGTTTGTTCATTATTTTGACTGTGGATTGTTGACATTCGGTTAGCTCGGGTACCACGCCTGGTACGGGTATACTAACGGTTGGCTCGAGTACCACACCTGGTACGGGTATAACAAATGGTTGGCACGGGTACCATGCCTGGTAGGGGTATACTAACGGTTGGCTCGGGTACCACGCCTGGTACGGGTATAACAAATGGTTGGCACGGGTACCACGCCTGATATGAAATACTAACGGTTGGCTCGGGTACCACGCCTGGCACGGGTTTATTTTACTGCATCATGGCATTGATATTATTGTATTACATTGAATGTTATTGGTTTCGTGAGTAGACCGGGTGTTTTATTGAATTGTGATATTCATTGGTGGTCCTTGAGTGATCGGGAATCCTGTTATATATGTTGAGTTGGTCTTGGATTAGGCCGGTTTGTCTATTTAACACTTAGGTGTTGTTTAGAAGGGATCCCAGGGTGGGTCCAGGCTAGGCAATAAGGATGGTTTATTGAATTCTGTGGTTGTGGCTTAGAGTTATAGAAGGTGGAGTTCAGGTGGAAACAAGCTAGGTAGAGACTTGTAGTCTAGGGAAGCCTATTGACTTGTTGCATGTTTTCCGTACTTATACTTGATTTGATGTACTGAATTATACACTGTTTATTTGGAACTGGATGATGATCCTACCAGTACACAGTAGTGGTGTACTGATACTGCACTTGCTTTTCTTTCTTGTGAGAACAGGCAATCTTTCAGCGGCTGAGACGCGACCTCATCTGTAGTACCAGCTATTCCAGTCTTCAAGGGTGAGCCGCTTTGATCGAGCTGCCTTGAAGCTATCATTAGAGTTATATCCCATTTGTTTCAGACTTAGACTATTTCTGTTATTTAAGGGTTGCATGCCCGTGCTCTAGATATTGGTAGATGTTTGGTACTGCGACTTTCAGATTCTAGGGGGTAGTTTCTGCAGGTTTATATTAATGAAGTTGTTTTATTATTATTGAATTGCTAGTTTACTTTCATGCACTAGTTTTGAGCTGCTAGAACGATTAATTTCTGGGAAGTGATGGTTTGCTCACCCGGGGGTTGGGTGAGTGCCACTCACGGTGGTATGGGTTATGACAAAGATGGTATCAGAGCCCTAGGTTCGTTGATCTCGTCGTACCAAATAGGTCTAGTAGAGTCTTGCGGAATGGTGCGGAGATGTCCGTACTTTTCTTCAAGAGGCTATAGGGCTTTAGGAAACTATATTTTCCTTCTTTCCTTCGTGCTATAACTCAATTCCAATTGGTATCTGGTGATACAAATTAGTATCTAATATCATTAAATTTTCTATTCGCAGATGGTTAACACAAGGAGCAACGAAGCTAGAGCAGCGGTCCCAGCAGCGGGCTCGGCTGGCCGTGGTAGAGGCAGGGGAAGGGGCAGAGGACGAGGTAGAGCCACACCCGCCAGGTGTGGGGCTCAAGCTACTGCTGATGCACGTGAGGCAACCCCTCCCCCACCTCAAGAACATGCTGCTGAAGATGTAGAAGTTGTGGTTGAAGATGGTAAGGCGCAGGAGGAGGCGGCACCGGTCGGGGGTGCAGGCCTTCCTACTATGACACCAGAAGCCTTTCAGCAGGCTTGGAATATTTTGAGTGGGTTGGTTGGTACTGGAGCCATACCCGCGGATTTTGCAAACCAGGCCTTGGATCCTCAGCTAGCGGCTACTACAACACCTAGGATGGATGCAGCTTCAGGCACGAATGATTTCTTCAGGCCAATGCTAGTCCCAGTGATGACAGGAAATGAGCATGAGATGCTAACCAAGTTTCTTAAGTTGAAACCTCCTACTTTTCAGGGTACTGATAGGGAGGATGCTTATGAGTTTATCTTGGATTGCTATGAGTGGTTGCACAAGTTGGGTATTGTACGTTAGCATGGGGTTGAGTTTGTTACATTTCAGTTGCAGGGTGATGTCAAGCAGTGGTGGAGGTCTCATGTGGAGTGGCGGTCTTTTGTTCTACCCCCACTAACTTGGGAGCAGTTCCATGCTTTGTTTTTAGAGAAGTATCTACCTTGTACTTTGAGGGACTAGAAGAAGGATGAGTTCTTGAACTTGTAGCAGGGTGGCATGTCAGTCTCTGCTTACGAGGCTAACTTCCATGCCTCATCACATTTTGCTATACAACTGTTGGGTTCCGAGAAGGAATGGGTTCGATTATTTGTGAAAGGATTGAATACCGAGCTACAGGTACTGTCAGTGTATATGACTTCTTCAGGAAAGGGCTTTCATGATGTGGTAGATTATGTGAAGCAACTTGAGGGAGTCAGGCAGATGGGGTGGGCTAAGGCATTAGCCAAGAAGCCCCAGAATGAGGGGAATTTTGGTGGCTCGCATTCCAGGGGGCATAATCAGCAGGTATACTCAGCGCATCCTATTCAGTCAGCTTTGCTAGCTGCTACGGGTGGTCTTCAGGGAGCTCATAATTAGTCTTCAGCTCCTAGAGGCCAGGGAGTGTCTTATACGCAGCTAGCAGGCCTACACTTAACCGTGGTGGCTTCCATTGTGGTGATCTGGGTCACTTTAAGAGGGAGTTCCCACTCAGGAAGATGGGTAATTAGGGTCAGTAGCAGCCTAGAGCAGTGGTCTCGGCAGGTAGAGGCGGTAATGCTAGAGGTCATCCACAGGGTAGGCGAGGAAACTTTCAGGAAGGTTGAGGCGACAAAGGGAATGGAGGCGCGGGCAGGGGTGCAGCGCAGTCAGCCCGAGAAGTCGCCCAGATTGATGATCGATCTCATTTATATACTTTTCCAGGGAGGACTGAGGCAGAAGCATCAGATGTGGTGATCACATGTACCATTCTTGTCTGCGATAAAATGGTTTCGGTATTATTTGACCCAGGTTCAACATATTCTTATGTATCTGTGAGTTTTGCGTTGGGTCTGGAATTGATTTGTGATATCCTTGATTCCCCTATTCATCTTTCTACCCTGGTTGGAGAGTCTGTGATTGTGAATCATGTTTATCGTGACTGTTCTATTGTGTTTGTGGGGATGCATACTTGGGTAGACTTGGTAATCCTCGATATGGCTGATTTTGACATCATCTTGGCCATGACCTGGCTGTACCATTATCATGCTGTGTTGAATTGTAACACCAAGACTGTGGCTCTAGAGATTTCGAGTAAGGATAGACTAGAGTGGGAGGGTGTGTGCAGGTCTAAGCCAGTTAAGGTCATATCATTCGTTCGGGCTAGGAAGCTAGTGGGGAGGGGGTGTCTAGCTTTCTTGGCTCATCTCCGGGATGATAGTGTGGAGTCCCCATCTATTGAGTCAGTTCTGGTGGTTTCTGAGTTTCTAGAAGTGTTTCCAGCGGATTTTCCTGGTATGCCTCCGGACAGGAATATATACTTTTATATTGATTTGGAGCCAGGCACTCGTCCCATTTCTATTCCTCCGTATCGTATGGCTCTGGCAGAGTTGAAGGAACTTAAGACTCAGCTACAGGAACTCCTAGATAAGGGATTTATCCATCCCAGTGATTCGCCTTGGGGTGCTCCAGTTTTATTTGTAAAGAAGAAGGATGGTAGTATGCGGATGTGCATAGATTATAGGCAGTTGAACAAGGTGACCATCCGGAATAAGTACCCTCTACCCCGTATAGATGATTTATTTGACCAGCTTCAGGGTGCATCGATGTTTTCAAAAATCGACTTGAGGTCAGGGTACCATCAGTTAAAGATTAGGCCTGAGGACATTCCTAAGACTGCTTTTCGAACTCGGTATCGGCATTACGAATTCCAAGTAATGTCATTTGGTTTAACCAATGCACCACCAACATTCATGAGTTTGATGAATGGGGTATTTAAATCATATTTGGATTCCTTCGTGATTATGTTTATCGATGATATTTTGATCTACTCCAAGAGTAGAAAGGAGCATACTAATCATCTTTGTATTGTGTTGGACATCTTGAAACGCCAAAAGCTTTATGCGAAGTTCTCCAAGTGTGAATTTTGGTTGACTTCAGTTGCGTTCTTGGGGCATGTAGTGTTAGAAAAGGGGGTGATGGTAGATCCCCAAAAAAATGAAGCAGTTAAAAGTTGGGTCTGGCCAAGCTTTGTGACTGAGGTGAGGAGTTTTGTTGGACTCGCAGGGTACTACCGGAGATTTGTTAAGGATTTTGCATCTACTGCTACTCACCTGACCAGGCTGACACAGAAAGATGTACCATTCGTGTGGTCCGACAAGTGAGAGGAGAGCTTCCAAAAGCTTAAGACACTTTTGACCACGGCTCCTATATTGTCCTTATCGGTTGAAGGTAAAGACTTTATTGTTTACTGTGATGCTTCACATTCTAGTTTGGGTGCTGTGTTGATGCAGGATAGGAATGTGATAGCCTATGCATCCAGGCAGTTGAAGGTGCATGAGAGGAACTACCCGACTCACGACCTAGAGTTAGCAGCGGTGGTGTTTGAACTAAAGATTTGGAGACACTACCTTTATGGTGTCAAGTTCGAGGTATTCACAGATCATCGCAGTCTATAGCATGTATTCACACAAAAGGATTTGAAATTGACGTAGAGAAGGTGGATGGAACTATTGAAATAATATGATGTGACCATTCAGTACCATCCAGGTAAGGCTAATGTGGTGGCAGACGCATTGAGCCAGAAAACAGTTAGCATGGGTAGCTTGGCTTATTTGGGGGTGTCCAAATGACCCCTATCAAAGGAAATTCGGGCCTTGGAGGCCAAGTTCATGCACTTGGGTGTTTTAGAACAGGGTGGCTTGTTGGCCAACATTGAAGTCAAATCCACCTTCATAGAGGAAATATAGGCCAAACAATTTCAGGATTTGAAACTGAGTAAGTTTTGAGGTAAAGTAATATTCGGGGAATTCAGGGATATCGCGCTAGACTCTGGTGGAGTACTAAATTTTAGAGAGAGGATTTGTGTTCCTCGGGTTGATGACATAATTCAGAAAGTCTTGGCAGAAGCTCACGGTTCGCGGTACTCAATTCATCTGGTGTGATCAAAATGTACAGGAACTTGAGAAAGCATTACTGGTGGCCCGGGATGAAAAGGGACATAGTGGATTTTGTGTCCAAGTGTCAGAACTGTCAGCAGGTAAAGTATGAGCATCAAAGACCTGTAGGACTACTTCAGAGAATGCCAATTCCAGAGTGGAAGTAGGAGAGGATAGCCATGGATTTTGTGGTGAGTCTTCCCAAGACGTTGGGGAAGTATGACTCAATTTGGGTCATTGTTGACAGGCTAACCAAGTCCGTGCATTTCATTTCGGTCAGGGTAGATTACAATTCGCAGCAATTAGCTAAGATCTACATGAAAGAGGTTGTGAGATTGCATGGGGTTCCACTGTCCATTATTTCAGACAGGGGTACGCAGTTCACCTTTAAATTTTTGGGCAAGATACATGAAGAGTTGGGTACACAACTCACTTTTAGCACAGCCTTCTATCCTCAGACTGATGGTCAGTCGGAGAGGACGATCCAGGTATTGGAGGACATGCTGAGAGCATGTTTGATGGACTTTGGGGGTCATTGGGACCAGTTTTTACCATTGTGTGAGTTCTCGTACAATAATAGCTACCACTTCAGTATTGATATGGAACCATTCGAGGCATTGTATGGGAGGAACTGCAGATCACCGGTTGGGTGATTTGAGAAAGGCGATGTAAAGCCCCTGGGCGTGGACTTAGTAAAGGAAGCACAGGAAAAGGTAACGGGCATTCAGGCCAAGTTGTTGGCTGCCCAAAGCAGGAAGAAAGAGTATGCAAATCGCAAGGTCTGGGACATGGAATTTCAAGTTAGTGAACAGGTAGTGTTGAAGGTGTCACCAATGAAGGGAGTCATATGGTTTGGTAAGAAGGGAAAGCTTAGCCCTCAGTTCATCGGTCCATTTGAGGTTCTTGAGATTGTGGGGCCAGTGGCTTACAAGTTAGCACTGCCGCCCAGTTTGTCGGGCGTCCATTCGGTATTCCATGTATCCATGCTTAAGTGATACCATGGGGATGGGGATTACATCATCAAGTGGGACGAGGTACTTTTCAACAAGGATCTTCGTTATAAAGAGGAACCAGTCTTGATTCTTTCTCAGGATGTCCGGAGGTTGAGGACAAAGGTGATTGACATGGTAAAAGTTTAGTGGAAGAATCGTCCAGTTGAGGAAGCCACTTGGGAAACTGAGAAGGACATGCGGGACAAGTACCCTCAGTTGTTTGAGGATTCAGGTACTATACTTTCTTTCTTTATTTCTGTAAATTCGGGTTTGATTGTTCGGGGATGAACGATGGGTAAATTGGTATCTGTTGTAACGACCGGGTCCATCGTTATGGGTAGTTCAATCGTGCCATGTTCTAGAGTTAGAAAACTCTGGGTTTGGGAGTTTGAAATTCTAGGCTAGGCTAGCCTCGGCTGATTTTGGAGCGAGATGGAGTCTAGGGAAATCCGGGTAAGGATTGGGTTAGGTATCTTGTTTTGAGCGAGTTTTCCATGTAGCCAAGATATAAAGGAGTCCAAGGGACTTTTCGGAATTTAATTCGGGTAAGTAGAACTCTCAGAATCGCGTTTGATGTGAAGGGGTTGTTTTGGATTGTCGGGGGAAGCAAGTGTGTTGTAAAATGGGCAAATTTTGGAGATTTTTAGACATTCTGTCCATGACGAGCGCAACGGCTCCGCCATAGTGACCTCCGCTATAGCGGTAGAAAATACCGCTATAGTGGTGGTCAAGAAGATCAACGCCGCTTAAGACCGAAATAGCGGAAGCCGTCCGCTAGAGCGGGATTGCTATAGTGAAGTGGAGACCACTATAGCAGGCCGATGGGTTTTTTAATGCAGAAACTTCCCCAAAATAGTTCAGTTTTCTACAATTCATTTGGGAGAAGAACTAGGGTGATTTCAGGCGTTTTCCCTCCGGTCTTCATCGTTTTTCTTCCCTAAGGTAAGGTTTCTACTCCCCAAACTTCGTACTACTTTTCCTATGTGGTAGAATTGCTAGGAGGGAACTTGGGGAAAGGTTGGAATAACCTAGGAATGATGGAATCCGGGGAAGAAAGGAGATTCTAAACATGAAAGTTCTTGGGTATTGTTAAAAGTGAAATATAATGGTCATATGTTGTTAAATTCTCTATTTTTATCCATGTAAATGATAGAACTAGGGAAATTAACGGTGGGGAATCCCAGGAAAAGGGTTGAATGATTATGTGTGGCCTGAGGTTCTGGGATTTGGTGAATCCGGGTAATGTGCAGGCCTTGTTTGTTAATTTCATGTACTTGTATATTATTTTAGACCAAGAACGAGAAAGGAATCTGGAACACGGGAAAGCTCGGGTTGAGTAGAGCTTGGATCATTTCGAGGTAGGTTATGGCTTACGAATTCCTGTGAATGTTGTATAGTTTGTACTCTTATCTAAGTGTTTGTATGAATTGCATGACTTAGAGAAATTGTGTAGAATGTCTAAGGGTCCTATTTTACAGTCTGTGAATTGAACGGTGTGTTGCTTATTGGTTTACAAGTTGTTTATTCATTATTTTAACTGTGGATTGTTAACATACGGTTGGCTCGGGTACCACGCCTGGTACGGGTATACTAATGGTTGGCTCGGGTACCACGTCTGGTATGAGTATAACAAATGGTTGGCACGAGTACCACGCCTGGTACGGGTATACTAACGGTTAGCTCGGGTACCACGCCTGGTACGGGTATAACAAATGGTTGGCATGGGTACCACGCCTGGTATGAAATACTAACGGTTGGCCCAGGTACCAAACCTGGTACAGGTTTATTTTACTGCATCATGTCATTGATTGTTGCATTGCATTGACTGTTATTGGTTCTGTGAGTGGACCGGGTATTTTATTGAATTGTGATATTCATTGGTGGTCCTTGAGTGACCGGAAATCCTGTTATATTTGTTGAGTTGGTCTTGGATTAGGTCGGGTTGTCTGTTTAACACTTAGGTGTTGTTTAGAAGGGATCTCAGGGTGGGTCCGGGCTAGGCAAAAAGGATGGTTTATTGAATTCTGTGGTTGTGGCTTAGAGTTATAGAAGGTGGATTTCAGGTGGAAACAAGCTAGGTAGAGACTTGTAGTCTAGGGAAGCCTATTGACTTGTTGCATGTTTTCCGTACTTATACTTGATTTGTTGTACTGAATTATACACTGTTTATTTGGAACTGGCTGATGATCCTACCAGTACACAGTGGTGGTGTACTGATACTGCACTTATTTTTCTTTCTTGTGAGTACAGGCAATCTTCCAGCGGCTGAGACGTGACCTCATCTGTAGTACCAGCAATTCCAGTCTTCAAGGGTGAGCCATTTCGATCGAGCTGCCTTGAAGCTATCATTAGAGTTGTAGCCCATTTATTTCAGACTTAGACTATTTCTATTATTTAAGGGTTGCATCCCCGTGCTCTAGATATTGGTAGATGTTTGGTACTGCGACTTTCAGATTCTAGGGGGTAATTTCTGCAGGTTTATATTAGTGAAGTTGTTTTATTATTATTGAATTGCTAGTTTACTTTCATGCACTGGTTTTGAGCTGCTAGAACGATTAAGTTCAGGAAAGTGATGGTTCGCTCACCCGGGGATTGGGTGAGTGCCACTCACGGTGGTCTAGGTCGTGACATACATACCCATGATATATTATCAACATCTACTACAAATATGACTTACGCCTATGCTCCATAAAATCGTAATTCAAATTTATCTATGTCCAGAGAGCCTCTTTCACCCGTCATCACTATGAGCCAGAGTCCTCTTAAAAGGACATATTAATATGAATTATGGGCGAGCAATTGGAAAATATGGATAGTCGATTGCAGCATGTGGAAGGTAATAAAGGGGTAGAAGTGTTAAATTTTGAAGACTTATGCATACATCCTGATGTTGAACTGCCTGAAGGGTACAATCCTCCTAAATTTGAAATGTTCGACGTGTTTGGTGACCCAAAGGCACATCTAAAAGTGTACTGTGATAAGCTAGTAGGTGTCGGAAGAAATGAACAGATTCGTATAAAATTATTCATGCGGAGTCTTATCAGAGATGCTCTGTCATAGTATATTGCACAAGATTCAAGAAAATAGTTAAAATGAACTGATATGGCCTCTGATTTTATGAAGAGATTTGAATTTAATATTAAGAATACGCCTGATTGGTTTTACATTCAGACCTTGAAGAAAGGAACCACAAAATCATTCCGATAATATAGAATAAGATGAATAGTTGAAGCCGCTAAAGCACACCCTTCTTTAGATGAAGAGCAAATGAAAGAAATCTTTATGCGTGCTCAAGAGCCACAATATTATGAAACAATGATGCTCACAGAAGACCGCAAACTTTTTGACATCATCAAGCTTGGAGAGAGAATTGAGAAAGGCATAAAGAATGACATGATAATAAATTTGGAGGCATTACAGCAGCTAATAAGACTCCACACTCTGATGAGGTCGTCGAGAACAAGAAATGAAAGAGGTGAATACTATATTGATTACTGAAGGGCCGAAATCTCCTTTGATTTGCCAAATATCATCACTTTTACCTCAATATCAAACACCCACAAACCAACTACTTTCATCTTTCGCACCAACATATAATTATCCAATACCGTCCTATAATCCTGTTTCTCATCCCGTCTATAATACACAACCCACATATTTCAAGTTCCCCCACCTACCCTTCAAAAGCCACCAGCTTATCAAAAGCCACCAAGATCTCAACAAATTCATCGATCCTCAAAACCCCGAGCTAATTTGAAGAAAAATTCACCCAAATAATACACTCATTTGGCTGAGCCCATGGCCCAATTATATGAGAGATTGAAAGTTGTTGACCATATTGGCCCCATTCCTGAGCTAGTGATGGATACAAACGCAAAATGGTTTGATCCCACTAAAGTCTGCTTATCATTCAGGGATGAAAGGTCACACCTCAGAAGAATGTCGAGCTTTGAAAGATCGTATTCAAACATTAATTGATACTAATGTGATACACTTGAAAGAGTCTAATTTCAATAACGCTTGATTATGTTATCTCCCCGGCCGAGGCTCTCGAGCATTCAAAAAATACCTTTAAACATTATTTGGCAATGGTGATATGTACTTGGAGCAAGATAAAGTTTCTTTTTGCCTTTCTTTTATGTAATTAGAACTATGTTTGACCTGATTCCCATTTAGGAGGGATACGTAGGCGCTCCTGTGGAGTTCAGTCTTATCATAATAAAAAAATTCATTTTCCCTTTATCGAGCATTGTAATTGGGGCAGAATTTTTGAGAGGATCTCAAAAATTCTATTTGAAGAGCATTATCATGGTTCATGAAACTGGGGTAGAAATTTTTGAGGAGTGCTCAAAAATTTCATCAAAGACTGCATATCAAGATAGCCAAGCAAAATGCAAGATCAAATCTGAACAGAGGCACGAATCAATCTCCCCTTTAAAACTTATAAGTTTTCTTTGAGCGCAGGAATAGCAGGTACAATCTCACAAGTATACTACCTCGTTAGTAATAAAATTATAAAGGCTAAGCATTGTCCTTTGAATTTTGAAAGGGAGAATATGAAAATTTTCAAGTCATAAACTAGGGCAGAAATTTTTGAGGGATCCTCAAAAATTTCAAGCATTACATCTCAAAAAATCCAGACAAAGTGCAAGTTCAAAGTCCAATTAAGAGACAAGCAAAGGTACGAGTCAATCTTTGACTTTTTACAACTTATAACTTTTCTTTGAGTGAAGAAACGTAGGTACAAATTCAGAAATAATCATTGCAATCAATTGGTGACACAAGAACAATGGTTATCAAGAGAAGATATGCTCTCTCAAATTTGGCCTAAAAGCTAAAAAAAAATTACTTTCAAGGCTCTGATGGCACTAGACTACTAAACTATATTGGACTACTATTGGACTAACGAATACTGGAATTATGCTACTAAATTGAGTTGCTACTAATCTATTACTATTGGGCTACTAAATGAGAAGTTACCTGAGGCTAAGCATTGTCCTTCGAAAGTTGATTAGGTTAAGCACTACCTTTTCAAGATTTTACCCGAGGCTAAGCATTATCCTTCGAAAGTTGATTGGGTTAAGCACTACCTTTTCAAGAAGTTACCCGAAGCTAAGCATTGTCCTTTGGAAGTTGATTGGGTTAAGCACTACCTTTTTTAAAGTATTGCTCGAGGCTAATCATTGTCTTTTGGATGTTGATTTGATTAAGCATTACCTTATCAAGATTTTACCCTAGGCTAAGCATCATCCTTTTAAAGTTGATTGGGTTAAGCATTACCTTTTCAAGATTTTACCCGAGCTAAGCATTGTCCTTTGGAAGTTGATTTGGTTAAGCATTACCTTATCAAGATTTTACCCGAGGCTAAGCATTGTCCTTTGGAAGTTGATTGGGTTAAGCACTACCTTTTCGAAGTATTGCCCTAGGCTAAGCCTTGTCCTTTGGAAGTTAATTTGGTTAAGCACTACCTTATCAAGACGTTACCCGAGGCTAAGCATTGTTCTTTGAAATTTAATTGGGTTAAGCACTACCTTTTCAAGATTTTACCCGAGGCTAAGCGTTGTCCTTTGGAAGTTGATTTGGTTAAACATTACCTTATCAAGATTTTACCCAAGGCTAAGCATTGTCCTTTGAAAGTTGATTGGGTTAAGCACTACCTTTTTAAAGTATTTCCCGAGGCTAAGCCTTGTCCTTTGGAAGTTGATTTGGTTAAGCACTACCTTATCAAGACGTTACCCAAGGCTAAGCATTGTAGTTTAGAAGTTAATTGGGTTAAGCACTACCTTTTCAAGATTTTACCCGAGGCTAAGCTTTGTCCTTTGGAATTTGATTGGGTAAAGTACTACCTTTTCAAGATGTTACCCGAGGCTAAGCATTGTCCTTTGGAAGTTGATTGGGTTAAGCACTACCTTTTCAAAGTATTGCCCGAGGCGAAGCATTGTCCTTTGGAAGTTGATTGGGTTAAGCACTACCTTTTCAAAGTATTGCCCGAGGCTAAGCATTGTCCTTTGAAAGTTGATTTGGTTAAGTATTACCTTATTAAAACATTACCCGAGGCTAAGCAATGTCCTTTAAAAGTTGAATGAGTTAAGCACTATCCTTTCAAACAAACAGATATGTTTCTTACCTCCTTTATCATTATTATTTTCTAGCATCACTACTTTTCATCGCACTAATTCATGTTTCTATAAATTTATCGGCTAACCGCTCTATCTAGTTATATCAGAAGTTGCAGGTATCAAAAGCAGAAAACAAATGAGAACACTTTTCTCTCTCATTTTGAGATACAATTCTTCTTAGCTTTTGTCTAAATCACATCCTATATTGCCACAACTTCACCAAAATTATATTTACGTTCCATCCTGCTCATACTCTAATCTTGTCAACTCGGGCTATCCTCATTCAAAATTCGTCACTCTTTTTTAGGGATCTCATTCGTCCTTAAATCTAGAACTACACATGGTCTGATTCTCGTGAAACCAGAGATATGTAGGCGACTTGAAACTGAAGTCTCGACTACATCATTTTCACAACTCCCTCTTGTTTCTCCTAATTCTAAAGGAATCATCCTCTCGGTCGGACAAAATGGGCAACTAAGTCAACATTCTTTGCCTGACAATTCATCCTTCATTCTCAAGCAAGGAAGGGGCAGTTGTTGACATCCAATTGTGACCTTCCTATACCTCTCTTGGACTGTTATTTTACTAACTATTATTATTTTAAATCTTATTTTTACTTTACGTTTTACTAAATAAATTACGTGTTCTTGTCCCTTTCTAAATTCATATATATAATTTATAAGTACATTATTTATTTTAATTATTGTTATTTTATCGTAAATTTCGTATAATATGTTACATGACATTACTTTTTACTTATAATATATGCACATAATTTATTTATGAGTTTTTAAGAATAGCTTTTGCATGATAATTTTTTTTTATCTATCAAATTATATATATGTTATATATTATTAATTAAATAACAACTCAATTCCAATGTCCCTCTCAAATAATTTAAATTCTAGCCCTTTTTTAGCCAATTTCTTTCAATTCTAGCCTAAAAATTGAGCCAAATTGGTCTAATGTTAAATGACCAATTTCAATTTAACCCACTCAGACGACCCAAATCCGACCCATGCTGAGATCAAATCTCAGCCGTTGAACTAATGTGATCAACGGCCGAGATTAAGTCTCACCATTTCTGTCCTTTTAAGTTATCCCATTCACCCAAAACCAAAACCCTAACTCACTTCTACCCTTCACAACCGCCGCCCCCTCAACTCCCTCTCTCCCTCACCTCTTTCAACCACCAGATTCCACCACCACCCACTACTCTGACCACTGCTTTGCTCCCTTCTCCTCACACCACTCACCTCCTCCGCCTCTTCCTACCGGCGAAATAACAACCCCCAAAACCCTCAACCAAACACCACCAAAACCCCCACCAAGCGGCAAAACCCCACCGCCTCAACGTCGTTGCCATCATCCCCTCCCTCATCTTCTCCTTCTCTTTGCCGCGAATCCGGCGCTGCTCCACCATCCAAACCCCACAGCAACCACCACCAGCCGCCCACTCTCTATCTCCTATCTTCTCTCTTTCTCTCTGCGTCACTCCCCTCTCTCCTCATTCTTGTCAAAGACCAAACTCCAAAGCCTTCTCATCTCAGGCGAACTTCAGAGAGTTCGGACAAAGGGAGCCCCACATGCGCTCATCAATGAGATTTACGGCCAAGTTTTGAATGATTGATAGGTTTTTGAGATCAAATTTCTCACTTTGGTTCTGTTAAAGCTTTGAGATCTCGATTTTATGACGGGTTACCATGAATCTATTTCGGGTTTGGTCCATTTCATAATTTAATCCTTTTTTCTTGCTGCTATTTGATTTTTAGATGCAAAATTAGTAACTTGATTGTATTTTGTGGTTGGAACTCTGTGATTTTGTGCTAATTGCCCCATGTGGACTGTCATATATGAAGACCTCCAAGTTTTCATGAACTTTCTTCTAGCCTAATTTAGAAAATTCGATTAAATGCTTGTTTTGTTGGTAAATTTGATGTCCCAGCATGTTGTAATCCTTATGTTGTGTTCTATGCCTGACACGTTGAGTATCTCTGTGATGAATTTAATTTTTTTTAGTTGCCGCTTCGTGTTTTAATTTTGAATTGGTCTAGTTTCCCCTGTTCACTGTCACTTCGTTGCCCCGATGTGTTCTACATGTTAAAATCATATCTTACTGTTGGAATACAATTCATGTCTTAGAAAGTTTACGCCTAGCTCCGAAAGTCTTATATGGTTTGTTTGTGAGCATGAGAGGAGAATAATTGTTATGATCCTGTTACTTGATTGATTCTGTGATTAGGAATCCTCCATGCTCATTACTTGATTATTTTAGACCGTAATTGGCTCATCCCAAGCATGAATTGATATTTTATCTTATGGGCAGAACAACTTTGATACTTGGCCTTCCATGGTGAAATTTTTACTATTGATTAAATCTCTTTTAACTAACTGCCATAACTTTAGCACTTATCTAATCATGATAATTTTGACATAATTGGCTTGTAATTGATTTGGCTTATTTGTTTAAGGAATTACTCCCCTCTAATTGATTCTCCGAATATGTTTTCTTCCCTCTCTTAATTGATTATCACAATTGTAGTATTTGGTCATTTTTATGGACAGATTTTGATTGCTTTGTATTAATTGATTCTCTATGCTAATTAAGGAAAAGGCTCCCCTATTTACTCTTATCTCAAATATTCCTCTTTCGTAAATAACTTTACTTACTATTTTCTTTGTGACAAATTGTGGCAAATTGATTGTCTTTGTTAATCAAGATAAAAAAAATCCTTGATTTATTCTGTGAATTATTTCTTTCCTTTAATCGAGTCCTCTACTTCCTCTATAAAAACAGTCATTCTTTTTATTATTTTCTCAGACTTTACATATCTACCACTCTCATATTTTAAAATTTCTCTTCTTGGCTGACAATTATCGATTGCTAAGTGTTGGAATTCAAATATTTTTCTTGTTGTTTACGGCTAACTGGTTAGTTCCTATCGAAGTAAATTATAATTCATACATATGATTCCTTGTAGTTTTAGCATACACTCTAGTTTATCTATGTTTATTCATGAATGCTTGTAATGTATATGGGTGAATTCACTATAAATCTGCCTGTAATATTCGTACCCAAAATTTGCTTACTATAGGCTTTTTCCTTGTTTGCGTTAACTGTTTATTATTTTATATGAGCATTTGATTCTATTTTGGTTTGTCTTTGTTGCTTTCGGTGGAGTACGGAGGACCTAATACATCCCTACTCCTTGACATAAGCACTGCCTAGGATCCTTGAGATCCTCAGGAACTCTGACATGTCAAGGATCGGATTTATGGGTTATACTAGGACCCTCCAGATTCAGTGTTTTATCTATCTGACAAGTTCTTGTTAGAAGTTGGTGAAGAGTCATTCGGTATTGGGATTTCTAGAGTGCTGGCACACCCCGACTTTAGCTTTAATTTTTTTATTTCTTGAAATTCATTTGGTCTGTAATAAATTATTGTAAAATTTTGATATAATGAAAATTTTAGGGGACTACTACAGGGGAGGGGCAAACTATGTGCTACCTGTTATTCAAAAACGTGCTTATAAAATTCACGTAGAAAATATGTCTATAGATATTAAATAATCTTCAACATATTTAGTTTACTGGCTTAATACTTAGATACCATGCCTTTAAATTAAGTTCTTGCATATTAAATAACTTTTAAATAGTAAAACAGCATGCTTATAATTTTGTTTTTTTAAGTTTTAATGTCAACAATCAAAAAATGTGTAGGTTCAGTATGTTTAATATGAAAAATCTGATTAAAAATTATGGTTATAGAATGTAAATCGATTCAGTCGCTTTAAATAGGAATCCATGCTTATATGATTAACTTATGTTTCAGCATGTTATACCATGTTAATTTAATTAGTTATCAGACATAGGAGTTAAAATCTGTTTTATTATTTAATATAAATAGTTACCACGCTTCTAGGACTTAAATCTGTCTCATTATCTTAGATTAGAAATCATGTCAATAGGAAGATCAATTTCATTTAAACAATTAGAAATCATGCCTAGCTATAAGTTAGATCGTGTTTCAGCGCATTAACTTATTTGGTCATCAATTTCAGCATGTCAACTAACTGATTTGTTATAGGATTAAATTTATTTTCAATATGTTAAATTAACTTGGTATTGTGCTCGTGGTATTTAATTAGTAATCCTTTTGCAAGTTCAATCACTAGATATCATGCTCATAGGTTTAATACAAAAATGCTTGAATTGTGTTGATCACTTGTCTTATTCTTTAATAAGAGTCTTACTTGAGACCATTATATGCTACATGTTTTCAAGTCTTTTCATATTTTGTTTGACGTTAATCTCGTGTCTAATTAATAACCTTAGGGTTTATTTGTCTAGACCAACATCCAAAAATAGTAGTCCAATGCCTCTTGGATATTAAGTCGGGACGGGTAGGTATACTAAGGTGCGTTAGACTTTTCATTTCTTTAGTACGCGCTTAGGTTTAATAATAACTTTAATAACCAACCTAGGCGGGTAGTCAGAGATGATAGTCTGTGCTTGCTGATTAATACGAGCAATCCGTAATTGGATTGCGAAGTATTAATTTATGTTGCATGGGGTGATCCTTTAGGCTAAAAAATCCCTCCTCCCCAACTTGTTTTCCTCCTACGTAGGGAGTGATCTATATGATACACTTATAGCTCGATAGTCATTGCACTTTGACTAAGAAGTCTTTTGAGACTTCGCACGAGGTTGAGCGATTACTCCCAAACGTACATGCTTTATAGTTTTATTTAATTTTTATGTTGTTATATGCTTGGAGTAGTTAATTAAATCACTTAGTAATTAGACTATTTTCTTTATATTATTGTGTCAATTCTGTCTTCTCGCTTATCCGTTTCTTCTTATTTACTTATTTTATTTGTAATTTATATGTGCAATCATCTCTCATCTAAATTTTAGTAATTAAATTAATTTAATTTAATTATTTGTTTTAAAATAAAAGTTTACTTATTTAATTATATAGTCACTTTAGCTTAATAAATATTTCGACCCTTGTTTTATCACGAACTTTCCATATAAATAATGAATCTGGCAGGGACCCACATTTGTGGACCTCGAAAGGTGCCTAACACCTTCCTTTTGAGATAACTTGAATCCTTACCCGATTTCTGGTGATGTAGGCCTTAACTTAAATTAATCGTAGTTAGTGTACTATGGTGCCCTAACGCACCTTAAATTCGTTAGATGGCGACTCTTCACTCTTTCATCCCAAAAAAAGTTGTCACGTCGAATCTCGTTTTTCGCAAAAAAAAAATGGGGCGCGACAATCAGTTCAAAAAATATTTTAACCTGAAAACAGTAAAAACATGTTAATATTATATATGTAAAATTGAATTCTTATCCATGATCAAAACAACAACACATGCCACTTTAATTATGCTACAATTGTAATTGTCACAACCTTTTTATTACATATAAGGTCTTTATCTAATCATTTACACTATAATTTTTAAAAAGAAATTAAAGACGTTGAAAAAGAAATAAAATGAGATATGAGACTAGCCTTTTAGCAATGGAGATCACAAAATAGATGTAACACAGTAGATTCTTCAACACCAATAATTAGACAAAAGCAAAATATTTGATGAAAGGACAAGGAATCCTTTTAAACAATCTGTTATAATAGGAATGCCTTATATCTTGATATTAATTCATCAAGCTGATTAAAATTCATGAGAGTCCGGTGGACATTATGCACTTATTATACAACAACCCTTAGAAGAAAAGCCAAATAGGGGGGACAACGAATTTGATGCTTAAATCGCAGATTGTAACGAGAATGTCTATCTTATACTAGTCGATTGAAATCACCGGATTTCTTCGAATATGTCACTGAAACTTTTGATTAAAGGTGTAAAAAAGGAAGATGAATTTCAAAATATTATGAAATCTAACAAATGTTGAAGTATTTCTTCGATTTAAGCCGTTCGGAGTTCTTGTTCAATGAATTAAGGTAGGGTTTATGGGTGGGTGAAATGAAATGGGTTTGTGTAGAATGAAACAGGTTGGGGTTTAAAATAGGGGTAAACTACATATACCACGACATTATGCATGGTAATTATCTGGCGTGACAGAAGTTTCCAATATTACATAATGTGTCTGTGGTTTAGGTGAGATACAGGATTCTCAGAACCAGTTTCATGTATTTGAGATACATAAAAAATGACTTGTCGGGAAATCATAATTTAATCTTTATTTAAAAAATTATGACTCATATGACTTTAAAAAATTCAAATCATTGTATTTATGATTTACAATGACTTTTTGTATCGATGTTTCATAATTTTATGTATATGTTTGTATCAAGTATTTAATATCAATTTCATCCAGTGTATTCAATATCACTTTTATCTAGTGTATTCGATATTAATTTGATATACAAATATGACTCTTTGTATCTGTGTTTTCAAAATGTATCTATTTATATCAAGTGTATATGTATCAAATATCAATTTCATCTAGTATATCTCGTATCAATTTGATTTATCCAGTATCAATTTCATCTATTGTATCTAGTATCAATTTCATACCGTATATGTAGATATATATATTTGAGATCAAAAATATGTATATTTGGTGTCAAATATGCACTGATATGTTTATCATATAAGTCCGTATTTGTGCATAAATACATAGTTAGAAGAAAAGAAGGGAGATGGAGCCCTACAATCAACCAATCAAACTCTTAGATCTATTTTTTTTCATTCAATTTTGAACGCATGATAAAGCACGTTTAAAAAGGTGGAAGAGAGAAAAGGGGTAGAGCCCCAGGACAATGATGTTAGGTGAGTTTGGAAATGAAACCATCCTATTACTCATACTCAAAAAAAAAAATTATGAGGAAAATTCATGATCAGTATTAACTGGATAAGCTTGGGAAAATCTGAAGAAGATGGGTTCGTATTGTGGAAGAGAAGGTAATGACTTAAGTTGGAAAAGAATTGAAAAAAGTTGAATGCGGTGCTATTCTGATAAAGGTGGGAGAGAATCAGTTATAAACCTCAATTTTGAATTATTTAGTGGTGGAAGAAGATGGAAGAATATGGGAGAGAGAGAAGCGTGAGATTAGAGAAATGGAAGAAATGGGAAGGAGATAGAGAGTGTGTTCGGTATAAAGAAAATGTTTTTCAATTTTCTTGTGTTTGGTTGGTAAAAAAATTTAGAAAATATTTTCCTCTAAAACAAGGAAAATGACTTCTCTAATGAAAGTAGGGAAAACAAGTTCTCACATTCATAACACCTCAATCCCACACTCACCCACTCTACCCTCCTACTCTCACTCCTACCTCCACCCCTCACCTCTATCTCACACAATTTTTTTAAAATATTTTTTCTATTTCACCCCACCCTCATGTCCACCCCACTCCACCTCCACCCCACATCAATTTTTTTTAATTTTTTTCTATTCTTTCTTTAAAAAATAAAATTAACTTCTTAAAAAAAGTAATTTTTATTTGTACCTCACGTCACCATCCACCCCCCAGTTAAAACCCCCCCCCCCCCCACACACACACACACCCACCACCAACTATCATCTCCACTCACCCAAACTTAATTTTTTTATTAAAAAAAATAATATTTTTTTTAAAAAGTAATATTTTTTACTCCAACCCCCACCCCATCCCACTCAACCCCAACCCTACCCCCCAGCCCCCTCCTCCCCCACCTCCACCCCACCCAAAATTCAATTTTTAATTTTTTTTTTAAAAAGTTACTTTTTTTTAAAAGAAATATTTTTGGTATCCCACCCCCACCCTACCCCTCACCTCACCCTATTACCTCCACCCCATTCAAAATTCATTTTTTAATTTTTTAAAAATTACTTATTTTTTTAAAAAAAATAATATTTTGGTACCCCGCCTCCTACCTCACCCTCACCTTCACCCCATCCAAAATTTAATTTTCAATTTTTTTAAAAAAAGTAAGTTTTTAAGTTGCCCCCCACCCAGCCTAGCCCCCCTCCCCCAACCACCACACCCCAACCCCAAATCTACCCCCTAGAAAATATTTTCTACTCTCTAATCAAATTTTTAAAAAAAAAATTAAATTTTTTTTATTTACTCATCATCAAACAATATGAAATATTTTCTAAAAGTTATTTTTCACTCATCAACCAAACATGAGAAAATAAGTAAGAAACTAACTTATTTTTCATAAAACATTTTCTTTGAAAAACATTTTCCATGATTTTTTTTTCCCTTCATACCAAACACACCCAGAGTGTTAGATACTCATCCGAGATTGTAGGCTAATATTTAGAGACGTGTATCTGAGAGGTTATTTGCTAGAAAATTCAAAACACCTATGCTGTTGTGTAATTTATTTAGGGTATGTTTGGAAAGTCACTTGGTAAGTGGAATTGGTGTAATTACTAGGGTAGTAATTACACAACCTAGTAATTACAACGATCTGTTTGGTTGCCACAATGTAATTACAGTGTAATTACAAATATACTGTTTGGTTGCACAAGTATAATCACATAGTTATATTAAAATTTATAAATAAAAGCTAATTATCAAAATTAAAAATTTATAGTAGTAAATAATAAGGGTCTTTATAAATGATATTAAATTAAATATTTAAGATATATATATATATAATTATCTTTTAAAATATATTAATTAATAAACATATATTCTTAACTAATATTATAAAAAAAAATTGATTTATATTTTTTAAATTAGTATATTTTAATTGAATTAATCATAAAAACTTAAAGTACATGATTTTTAAGAACATCATGAAAAGCATGTTTAATAAAAAAATTAATATTATAAATATAATGTCATAAAATTATTAAAATATTTGACAAAAAGATAATTTATCAATTCTAACTAAAAAATGAATGACTTGCAATGTGAAATATCAAGTCAATACTAGGTTAAACAAATAAATTGGAACTAAAAATATAATATAAGTTTAAAATTCAAAACAAAAAAGTTAACATAATACTCTTATGTCAAATTTCAATATAACGTATCTAAATATGATTCAAAAGAAAAGGTAAACCTATGTCTATAACCTTATTCAACAATGGATTCTACTTTAATTAAGAATTCGAATACTAACTAAATTATGTTAAATGAAAAAAATAAACATAAAATAAATATAAAATAGATAATACGAACAATTGCATGGAATCATAAGAAGTAAAGGTTTGAAAATGAGAAGGAAATGGAATTTAAATAATATAAATAAAATATATATTTTTTAAAATTATTAGAATAATAAAAATAAAAAAAATTTAAAATAACAGAAATAAAAAATAAATTAAAACGAAAAAATAAAAATAAAAGGACGAAATTAAAAAGTAATAAGCTTGTAATTACACCATGTAATTACCAGCAATTCACAGCCCTCCCCTATGAATTGGAGAGTGTAATTACCTCCTGCCAATTACACATAATTACATGTTGACCAAGTAATTACCTGGCCAATCAAACATGTCAAACTGTGTAATTATACTAATTACACCAAATTCGATTCCGAGGGTGACTTTTCAAACAGGCCCTTAAAGTGTTACTATATGATTAGGTAAATATAGTAGAGATGTTTGACTAGTTATGTAGTTTACCCTTTAAAATATTAGGATTGTAAAAAAAAATTTAAAAATGGTGTTATTAAAATGGTAATTATTTTTATTTTATTTAGTACATGATAATTTATCAGGAATGTGTGTCTCTCACTCAATTTATTAATTAAATTTGGAACTGATTTAAAAAAGAGATAAACAAATTCACTTTTAATATATGCAAGAGGATAATAGGCATTCCTATTAATTTGAAGGTGAACTCGATTTGATGTTTTTTCCCTTCTAGAAAAGTCACATACTGACTTTGAGTCTACTTGGAGCTTGTTTGGATTGGTTGAATTTAAGTAACTTTTAAGTTTAAAGTGCTGAAAAGTAGGTTTTAAGTGCTAGAGTTAATTTATATTGAATAAAAACAATTATTTATGATTAAAAAAATAGCAAATTAATTATAGAAAAATAGTTATTAATCTAAAATAAATTAACTTATTATTTTTGCCTTAAAAGCATCAAACATAAAAGCTATTTTGAATTTTATCAAACACTTCAAAAAATTGAAAAGAAAAATAAACTCAAAAGCAATTTTTAAGCCTTTACGTTTGGATTGACTTTTGCTTTTTGACTTATAAGCTAAAAGTCAAAAGTTAAGATTTTTAGTTTTTAGTTTTTTACTTATTTTTATTATTTTGACTTAAAATAAAGTAATTATAAGTATTTTTTTATTTTATTCAAACATTCTAAAAATACTTAAAAACTATTTTAGCTTAGAACACTTAAAATAAGTCAATCAAACACGTACGCTTATCAATTTCACCGTCCATTTATTGTGTCCCCTTAAAACCCCAGCGCCCATCTCCATCTTTGCTTCAATCAAAGAAATGGATTCAACTAATCCACCATCATCCGAAGTTGTTTATGATGTCCCTATGTTTTTTCAGGTCTACAAAGATGGGCGTGTCGAAAGGTATCGAAAACATGATTTCGCCCCTCCTTCCAATAATCCAGTCACAGGTGTTCGATCCAAAGATGTCGTCATCGTACCGGAGGACAACGTAAAAGTACGCCTTTACCTTCCTAAAATCACCCAAAATGACCAGAAATTTCCACTCCTTGTCTACTTCCATGGGGGCGGGTTTGTGATAGAATCAGCGTTTTCTAGTTACTATGATAGTTATCTACACTCTGTAGCTACAGAAACCAATGTACTTGCTGTATCCGTCGAGTACCGATTAGCCCCAGAGCATAAAATTCCTGCGTGTTATGATGATTCGTGGGCTGTCATGAAATGGGTCTCTCAGCACGCCATTAATGGTGAACATGGAACTGAACCATGGCTGAAAAGTCATGCTGACTTCTCTCGAGTTTTCTTGTCAGGTAAGTTGGCGATCGAGTTGGGTCAAATCACTTAATGAGTCATGATCCAAGCTAGTTTGCTAGATTGGGTCACGATGGACAAATGACGAGTATAACTCAACCCACCCAATTTGATTTTTTTTTTCATAAATTGTGTTTCCATGTTTACCTAATTTGCAGTCTTTCATATTTGATTCTGTATAATCCCTTCGTTTTAATTTTTTTGTCTGATTTTTACTTGGTATGGAGTTTAAGAAATGTAAGTTAGATTTTTGAATCTTGTGATCGTTAAAGATACTTAAAATGTACCAAAAATGGCTCTTAACATATTATGTGGAAAGTTAGAATTAAAAATTTTCCAAAAAAAGAAAGAGACGTCCTTTTTTAAATGAACCAAAAAAGAAAGTAATACAAACAAATCAAACGGAGGGAGTATTTGGATTTCGGTTGCATTTAGATTCATCGGGTTACATTATTTTGACCCAGTAATTTGGAAGTTTGTTTCAAGTTCAACCTGATAAACATGTTTAAACTTGAGCAGATTGAATGATTTACCCAAAATGTATTGATTTTGTCACCTCAGGTGATAGCTCAGGAGCCAATATTGCTCATAACATCATGATGCGAGCAAGTGTAGATGAAGATCATAACATGGAGTTGGAGATAGCTTAAAGCTTATCGGAATGGCATTAATTCACCCCTATTTCGGAAACAATGAGCCAGATAGAATTTGGTCATATTGTTGCCCTGAAAATTCCAATACTGATGACCCGAGATGCAATCCAGCAGCACATCCCAGTTTGCTATCGAAGCTTTTTTGCTCCAACATTCTGATATGCACTGCGGAGAAAGATTTTATAAGGGACAGAGGCTGGACATATTATGAGGCCCTCAAGAAATGTGGATGGATAGGCCAAGTGGAGATTAAGGAAACACAAAGGGAACAACATGTTTTCCATTTGGTTAACCCAACTTGTGACAAAGCTAAGACCTTGATGAAATGGCTGGCCGATTTCTTTCAACAATCAAGCTGAATCCTTGCTGTGTATGTAAAATTTCTCTACTATTTCAGTTGTTTCTTTTTTCTTTACTTGATCAAATAAGTATTCGTTTGGACATGAATTTGGAATCATTCTTTTGGATAGAGATTGATTCGAACTTTAAATTTTATTTGGACATGCAATTTGAATTTCAGAAGTTGTATAACTTTTTTCATAAACATGTAAATTTTATAAATTGTGAAAACTGTCAAAATTTTGCTAACTCTTATACAACCTTACTAAATAAGCAAATTATAGTTCATAAACAAGGCATCAGAATAATCACATGTTTCCTTGATCCTTTTATAACTAATTTATTCCGATTACATGTTATTACAAACATTCAAATAAACATAATTTTATAAAAATTACAACAACAACAACATACCAAGTGAAATCCCACAAATGTGGTATGGGCACCTTACCATCACTACCTCGTGGAGATAGAGAAGTTGTTTCCGAAAGACCTTCGGCTCAAGTGCAACAAATCCACGTAAAAGAGAAGAAAACGGTGAAGAAAGCATATCATTTAATAAGGAAAGCAGTGCAGAGCCTACAAAAAAGGAACAATAACAACATCGAAATAATGTGATAATCAAAAATTATTTTTTTTTCTAGCAAAATTTAAAAGTCCCTTCAAAATGTGTTTTTGATATATTTATACCGTCTAGAGATAACCTGGACCAACAACCTTTAATAAGGCAAAAAAAAAAAAAAAAAAAGGGAAAAAGACACCACGTGTCGAGTCCTCCAAACTATTTTCATCAAAAATGGCCATTTTAAAATAAGGTAAACTACATAAAAAGACATACCTCCTTACCATATTTACTAACTCTCCCATTACTTATTTTAATTACTTAATATACCACATGTTAATAAAAAAACCACTCGGATATATCGCCTCAACTCGGGATACATCGCATCACCTCGGGATACATCGCCTCACCTCGGATACATCCCACCCATCGGATACATCCCAACCCCTCAGATACATGTTGTAACCCCTCTGATACATGCGGGATGCCGATGTATCAGAGGTAAAACCAAAGATGCCGATGTATCCGAGTGGTTTGGAATGTATTCGACAGGATTTGGGATGTATCCGAGTGGTTTGGGATGTATCTGATTGGATTGGGATGTATCCGAGTGATTTGGGATGTATCCCGACAGGAATGTGGTGGGAAAAAGTGTAATTAGCTCTAAAGATGTGTGTTTTATGTAAGTTACCCTTTAAAATAATACCATTATATGACCACTCGGCCATTTAAATTCCGTGCGCCCACCATTTTTTATATTTGGGCCATTTCGGCCCTCTTTAAATATTCAATTGTTTTTATTTTGTGTGTGTCGCTATTCTTTTTTTTTTGTTTAAAAAATCAACTATTTTTTTAAAAATAATTAAACGCAATTGTATAGAAACTGTATAATTATCGTATAGAATATATTTTATAGGATGCGTATAGAAACTGTGTATATATAAGATATGTATCAAAACTGTATAATTGTTGTATAGAATATGTATCTTCATAAGATTTCTATAGAAATTGTATAGGAGGTGTATAGAAACTATATAATTGTTGTATATAATATGTATCTGTATAAGATTTCAATAGAAACTATATAGGATGCGTATAAGAACTGTAAAATTATTGTATATAGAAATTGTATCATTGTTGTATATAATATATATAGCAATTCTGACGCTACGAATTGGCTAAAAAGTGAGATTTTCAATCCCTTGACTATTTGCTGGGATTTATTTGGACCGACTGGCTATTTGTGTCCTTGTCCCAAAAAGAAATTCAGCCCCGAAATAAGCCTGCCTCTACAAGCTCTGCGTAGCGGTAGACTTATTTTACAAAAACCTTGCTACCTCATGTTTTTGCCTGCCGCTACCGGCTTCACATAGCGGTAGGTTATTTTTCTTGGCTTCAGTTTTTTTTTTAATTTTTCAGTACATACTTGGTTCTCAACCCCCTAACTCGACTCCGGTTAAATTTCTTAGACTTCTATTCTAACTTCGAGTACCAAAATATCCGAATTCATGGTTAAAGTTTAGAAGTTTGAATATCGAAATTTCAATTGTGTCACATCAATTGGGACAAAGAGAGCGCAAATACTTTTAAGTGATATTTCAATAGAAGACCTATATAAAATTTTAAGAAAATATATAAAAAGGTATATATTTATAAATTATATATCGATTTGGTTCAGACAATTTTAAACCCAAAACTAAACTAAACCAAATATAGTCGGGTTTTCTTATGCGTCTTGGTTTGATTTTTCAGTTTGGGGCGATTTGCAATTTGGTTTGTTTACCCCTAGATGCAACTATGAATATGGAATTGTTGATTCTTTTTCATTAATTGTTGGACAATTTGCCTTGTGTCCATCTCTGGAGCATTGCCAGTGCTGCCTTAGGTTGGTCCATTGGAACCATATGACCTGCATCATGGACCTTGAGGAATGTCAAAGGTCCATGGTTCTTTTGAACTCCTTTCTCCTCACCATCTACTGTAAAAGAAATGGATGGTGCAGCACCAAAGTCTCTCTTCCTAGACCATTCCATTGCATGCACCCAATTTGAGTTCCCTGCATTAATGTCAACAAACCCATAGTTTAGTTGTTAAATAATGTTGGTGTAATATACTACAAATTACATAACTACAGTTGAAAAATAAAATGAACAAAATTGAATAAAAATATATTCAGGCTGAGGCGGATATCTCGCTCTCTTTAAGGAGATTCCAGCCCACTGCGGTATAATCTACACCGATCCAGCAATATCACTCTTGACTTGTCCCCTCCAGGATACAACAGCCCAACAACGTCGTGTTACTCAAGCAACTCCGGATTAGTTGAAGAGTCCAAAGCTCCACCAAAAGAACACCTTCCTTCAACTTATAATTACTCTCTTTTGTATAAAAAATATAGTTGTAGACTTAGAATATTTTCTTAGTCTCAACTCTCTCTTTCACTACACACTACTATATCTTTCCACACTTCACATATTTTTCATCATTTTCACTATATTTTCTTGTACACAATATAATGCAAGAGCAACACTATTTATAAGTGAGGAATTCTTCCTTGCAATCAATAGGAAGAAGGTGGGGTAGTAATATGGGTGAGTTATGGGGTAGTAATGGCTTAGAGGTTACATAGGTTACAAGACATAATGGTAGAACATGTCAATGGTGGTTACACAAGTTACACCAAGAAGTAATGACCATTTTCTTGCCAATTTACACCCACTAACATATACACTTTAATATTTCAACTTAATATTAAAATGTACACCAACAAATAATAATATGAAAAGTTGATTTCTCAGACGGTCATTCCACTAATAATTATTATCTCAGAAAGTCAGTTTCTTGTTGAAGAAAATTGTAATCAAGAAGAAAGGTGACCATACGAGAAATCAACCCATAATATCAATTCTCTTCGCTGGCAGGTGAATGAAGCTTACCGAGCCAGTTACACATAAGGTCATACTCTCCAGCGTAAATGAGTAGATTGATACCATCCTCAAGAAGTGGAGGAATACCAACTACAAAATTCTTCATCATGTCCGTCTCCAACGCCTGCTTAACTATAGAACTACATGAAACGAATTCAATGTCACCAACACCAAGGGCATGCTTAACTTGGTCACAGTTGAGGTAAGTTTCCATTCTCGAGAAGTCATAGCAAAGGTCACCTTCGCAGGTCTTCCGGATATCATAGTACTGCGACAGGTCAAGGGTCATAATCCGTTTGATTGTTAGAAATCAAATGTGCTTGTAGTTAGTTGTATGATGACTCTGTTTTCACATAGGAACGAAAAAAAACTGAATTTTCCTCTGCTCTTACATTTTTGTTGCCCGCAATGTCCATTATACTGCTGAAGATGTTTGTGCAATACTGAAATGCATACAAGCAAGCATCTTCACCACCATTTCCTACCAATATTTTCACAGAAAACGACTTATAAGAAGAGCTGCTATTACACCCAAGAATGGTTTTGGTGATAACGACAATGCAAATTAATTTTCACGCTATCAAATCACCTTAAATATAATACATGTGCAACTGCCCATAATAAGTGGAACTAGAGGCATGGAACATAATGCAAGTGGAACAAAAGAGTTACCGCAAGACTTAATTTGCTGTTGACATTTCGGATAAAATTTGTTTATGTCTTCGTAATCAGTTTGATTGATCAATTTCATATCCAAAGCATAGTCAGTGTACGCTTTGAACTGGATTTCTGGATTTGTCATTCCATTGCCGATAGCAAATCCCTGATCGAATAATTGATTAAACCGACATCAGTATTGAAGTACAAAATAACCTTAACGGTTGAAAATATCGGGAGATAACTTATTCAAGTAAGAAAAGAAAGTATACCTTAAGGTTTATGTAAATTCCTTCTCTCTTTTTGTTTCCTTGGTGAACACGCGAAGCAAATGCAGGGATATAGTGCCCTGCATATGATTCTCCAGTTATATAGAAATCATTATTTACATACTCTGGATGCGCGTCAAAGAAGGCCTATTATCAAATACAACGTATATTAAGTATTAATGTGAATCAAAATTCGTATTCAGGAGTGAAAAAAACTGAAAAAAGAAAAAGGGGAACCAACCTGTATGAAGTCATAAAGGTCATTGCTTATATCCATTTCATTGCGACGAATATCACGATCATCAGAAGTATAACTAAAACCAGTCCCCGTTGGTTGATCAATATATAGAAGATTTGAGACCTGTAGATTCCCAGTGACTAGTGTCAATATAATTCTTATCTTAAATCTTAACTAGGACTAGGATAAAAATGTAATTCAAATAACAGAAAAGACCAAAAATGAGCAGCCATTCTCAAAAAAAAAGAAAAGCATATGCGTATGATTCAGTTGGAGGCAATTGAAGTTGACATCCACTCATTCCAAAATTCCATGCAATGAACAAGTGAGGATTAGCATTTATGAAGACAATATCAATGATCTAAAAGACCAAAATATTAGACAAAGTTCAATGTTTTGGACCAAATAACTCCCATTTTCCTACTTTCTGAAACTGCACTCCATAACCCATGTTGGCCACTAGGCAACTGTTGAAAAAATAATATAATATATCAAAAAGAAAATAATCATTTTTTGAAATATTTGAATAGTTTTAATGGTTTTCATTGTGAGAAAAATTGTCAATTGCCAGATATTGATTTTCCTTCCTTTAATAGCCATTTATTGATCATTATTTCTAGTTCAATTCCTTCAATATTTTGTTGGACCAAATATTATACTACCCTTTATTGTCTTAATTCTTCCTATTACTACAATTGAATGACAATCTTTAAGGTGCCATTACTTGGCATAAATACGGATGATAACGTTGGTTTGTTATCAAAGGTAGCCTATTGGCTGGTAATCTTCCTCCGATATAAATTCAAGTTCTTTCATTTCATTTGGGATATAAGAAGAGATCAAGAATAGAGAAAATACTCTCCTTCCTTCTGCTGGATTTTCTATCAAAGTAAAATCATTATTAGTTTCTTTTCTCTTATTTTTATAATAAAAAGACTTGTTGAATCCTAGGGGATACACCTAAATCAGGTGAAATGTCTTTAAAAACAGTGTCACTCAAGCTACTAGAATTTTCTTTGAGATCTCCAAAAATTTCCAACAATCTTAAGGATATTTTTGTTGTGTTGTTATTGCTCACTGAGATATTCAATTCATTATGTATCGAAATGAAGTTGGGTGATGACAAAATGAGTATTGCTGGACGATATACAATAGCCTTCCATTCTCATTACTTATGGGGAGGCAGGAAGTTGGGCTTGGATTGTTAGAGCAACGGCAGGAGCTCATGAGGAGCAGTTGAGTGGTTGATTCATAAGAAAAAAACAAAATTAAAGGAAGAAATCATCAGAATATTGTTCTTAAGTTGCCGATACACAACATTTCTTTCAGCACTAGAGATCATGAGATGGTCCTTCAAAGTTCAATCCCTTTTTGAATATGGTTGTCTTTGGAGGTAATATGTACAATTCAAGTTTTATAATTGTGTGCGTCGTTATAAGGTATGTCGATATCGACAGGCTAATATCTCTTTTTTTTTTAATATTTGAGAAACATGATTACTTTAAATTCAAAGCCAATAATAAAACCTTTGAGAAAAAAGTTGGGAAAATTAACAATCTTGCTAAGCCAAAAACTAATTTGAATAAAACAAATGATATTATTGTTGTGGTCATTTCCTAAGTAAATATTATGGCCAGTATGAGTGGAGATGACAATTGAGACAAGGCAGGGCAGAGCAAATGCTAAATGGGGCAGGGGAATTTTTAAACATGACAGGGTAGGATAGGGTGGGATTTAAACGGGACATGGAAGGTAGTAAGACGGATCTAAACTCGTGCTTCTTTAGTCATTTTATGCAACTTTTCTTACAATTTGAGTTACAAACATAATTAAAAATTAAGATTTTATTACATGCCGGCTGCGGCAGCGAAAAATTAGCAGTAGATTTTTCTTAAGTTGTTAAATTGTTTGTGCTTAATTAAATTGTTTGAAATTTTAAAAAATGGTTTGGAAATTAAAAATTAGTAGTAAATTTTACAAAATATGTTTGCTTAAACTGTTAAATTAAATCACGATAGTCCTTCCCAGTTTCCTACCACTTGTGCTTAAATTGAACAAACTGTAATTTTCTTCATTTGTTCTAGAGTAAAAGGAAACTAGTACTGTCTTTGCACCAAATGAGAAAAGAAAAAAAATTCGATTTAAAGAATACTAGTGATTATGATTGCATGAAATAAAATTACAACAATTGACATAATTATCCGATAAACATTAAATTTTGATAACAAAAATCATAAATATGTAAATAGGGGCTAAATGGGGCAGGGCTAAACGGGGAAGGATGAGACTGAATCGAAATATGGCAGACAATTAAACGGGGTGGGGCAGGATCGGGCAACATTTTAGTAAGGAAAAACTTAACCTGCTCGTCCTGCCCCACCTCACTGTCATTCCTAAATATGAGTGAGTGGGTGATAGACTATGTGCAACTAGATATATTTATGTGACAAAATATAATTTTGTGGCTTACACTCAAGTCAATAAAGGAGAAGAATTTGTTTGTCTTGATTGAAGAACTACTCTAGTTCTTGAAAAAGAAAAGTTCTTCTCAAACTCACATGTTAAAAAAAGGGTGAAAATCGTTTACACCCCCTAACTTTGCTTTAAAAATCAAACACCTTCTTCAACTTTGAATAATAATCATTCTCCCCATTTATCCTAATTGACTTTTCAAAATGCACCTTTATATCTTTTGTTTTTTAAAAAAACTTCTTTATAATCATAATTTTTATTTTTTAAAATCTATATAACATATTTTCAATGAAAAAATAAACATTACATTTTAGAAAAAAAGAAAAGTGAGAAATACTAATTGAGTATATAAGTTAATGACGTTCTATAATGAAATAAATGAGCAAAATAAAAAATTAAATTTATTAATAACAAAACTCTAATATTTATTTATACAAGTAAAAATAGTAGGTTGTTATGACTTTATAAATATATATTTATGTACGTAATACAAAAATAATTAATAAAAATAGAGCTATATTTATAACAAATTAAATAATTATTGATAATAAATTTTAAATTATAATTTAAAAAATATTTCATTATTGACACCGATTCGTAAGATGCGAAGGGGTAGGGCGACGGGTCCAGATGAGATTCCCGTTGATTTTTGGAAGAGCTCGGGTGAGACAGGTGTGAAGTGGCTAACCGAGTTGTTCGATGGTATTTTCAGAACGGCAAAGATGCCTGAAGCTTGGAGATGGAGCACGATGATTCCTTTGTACAAGAACAAGGGCTATATTCAGAGTTGCAACAACTATAGGGGTATCAAATTGCTAAGCCACACTATGAAGGTCTGGGAGAGGGTGGTGGAGTTAAGGTTGAGACAGATCGTGCCTATTTCAGAGAACCAGTTCGGCTTTATGTCAGGACGCTCGACTACGGAAGCTATTCATCTTCTTAGAAGACTGGTGGAGCAGTATAGGGAAAGGAAGAAGGACTTGCACATGGTGTTCATCGATCTAGAAAAGGCGTATGATAAAGTCTCTAGGGAGGTCCTTTGGAGGTGCTTGGAGGCTCGAGGTGTACCCGTGGCGTACACCAGATCAATTAAGGACATGTATGAGGGGGCCAAGACTCGCGTTAGAACTGTTGGAGGAGATTCGGAGCACTTCCCCGTGTTAATGGGGTTGCACTAGGGATCGACCCTTAGCCCGTTTCTATTTGCCTTGGTAATGGGTGTATTGACGCGGTAAATACAAGGTGAGGTGCCATAGTGCATATTATTTGCGGACGATGTAGTTTTGGTGGACGAGACTCGCGGAGGAGTTAATGCTAAGTTGGAGGTTTGGAGACAGACCCTCGAGTCAAAGGGATTTAGGGTGAGCAGGACCAAGACTGAATATATGGAGTGCAAGTTCAGTGAGGCGACTCAGGATGATGACGTAGAAGTGAAGCTGGATACACAGGTCATCCAAAAGAAAGGGAGTTTCAAGTATCTTGGGTCTATTATCCAGGAAAATGGAGAGATTGATGAGGATGTCACTCATCGTATTGGTGTTGGGTGGATGAAATGGAGGCTCGCATCTGGAGTCTTGTGTGATAAGAAGGTGCCTACTAAACTTAAAGGCAAATTCTACAGAGTGGTGGTCCGACCAGCTTTGTTGTATGGAGTTGAGTGTTGGCCAGTAAAGAACTCCCATATTCAAAAGATGAAGGTGGCGGAGATGAGGATGTTGCGATGGATGTGCGGGTTTACTAGGAGAGATAGGATTAGGAATGAGGATATCCGAGATAAGGTGGGTGTGGCGTCGGTGGAAGATAAGATGCGGGAAGCGAGGTTGAGATGGTTCGGACATGTGAGGAGGAGAGGCACGGATGCTCCAGTGCGGAGGTGTGAGAGGTTGGCTATGGATGGTTACAGGAGAGGACGAGGTAGACCGAAAAAGTATTGGGGAGAGGTGATTCGACAGGACATGGCGCAGTTGCAGCTTACCGAGGACATGACCCTAGATAGGAAGGTGTGGAGGACGCGGATTAGGGTAGAAGAGTAGTAGGTAGAAGTGTGTGTAGGCTAGTAGGTAGGAGTGTTTTTCCTTATTGTCCCGACTAGTAATCGTAGTGCTACGCTTATAGTTTATTGTTCTTGGATTCCTCGTGGTAGTATTTTGTGGCAGTGCTCTGTTTCTGTCTGTTGTTTGTTACTACATATTACTTCCTATCGTCTCTTGTAGTTTTATCTTGTATTTTTACCCTGTATCATTGTTACGTCCTTTGTAGCCTATTTTTAGACTGTTTTGTCTTGAGCCGGGGGTATATCGGAAACAGCCTCTCTACCTCACCCCTGAGGTAGTGGTATGGACTGCGTACACTCTACCCTCCCCAGACCCCATGTTGTGGGAATACACTGGGTATGTTGTTGTTGTTGTTGTTCATTATTGACACCCAAAACTAGGGGTGCGCATCGGTCGGTTCGGGTTGATTTTGTATATTAATGCTTCGATTTATCATTTTTAATTTGTGAAAATGCTAAATCAATACCCAAACCAATAAGATATTTGTTATCGATTTTTGGTTAATCATTTTTTGGTCCTTAACGATTCGATTTTTGGTTTAACTAATAAAAGATGCTCCTCTATATTTTTTTGCTTTCTTTTATTTTCATCTATTCATATCTACACTACCTTCATGCATAAAAGTCTACACAAATTACAAGCAAAAACAAATTCAAATATGTTATTACTAAAATAAACTTTTTTTCTTTCTGATTAAGTAGCAAACTTGAATGCAGTAGCAACGATAGAAATCTCCCAAAATGAAGAACAAGGCCAGTTTATAGTTTTACACCAATAGGTAGAATCTCACCAAGCTGACGATTTTAGAAAAAAACTAACACTACTAAGACAACTACTAAAATGAAAAAAATAATAGGGGTATGTATTTAAAATCTAAATCCACTACTATATAATTAGGGATAAAATCTAATTATAATATAATCTTGTTGGGTTATTGGTTTAACCATTAACTAAAATCTTAAAATCAAAAATCGAACCGATAGCTCAATAAATTTTTTTATAAAAATTGTTTAAAAATCGTTAACCCAAAACCCGATACCGATAAATCAATAATATTTTTTCAATTCGATTTATCGATTAAATCGATTTTTGCACACCCCTACTCAAAACTCGTTTATCTATATAGATATTAGAGAATAAAAGAGAATTAAAATATACATCTATATACATAATTACAAATATACATACATGCTTAATGCATATAATATAAAAATACCATTCATAAAAAATAGCATTAGATTTTGTGATTAGTTTATAAAAGAATTATTTTACTAATAATATTAATGAATTTAAATAAAAATAATAAATACCTAGGTTAATATATATATATATATATATTTATATATATATATATATATATATATATATATAATATAATATAAAAAAAGATATTACATAAATGGAAGATTGAAAAAATTAAGGGTAAATTACATATTGCATAGAATAAAAGGGGGAGAATGATTATTGTTCAAAGTTGAGGGAGGTGTTTGATTTTTAAAGCAAAGTTAGAGGGTGTAAACGATTTTCACATGTTAAAAAAATATTGACTTTAACTGAGATTTCATGCTCCTAATATTTGAATCAATCTGGTTGATATGAAAGTATTAGGAAATGTTAGAGTAAAGATTTTATTTGAGAATGTTATGAGTGATTTTAGCTAAAAAAATAATAGATATTTTTCGGTAAAAGATATTGTAAGCATGATTTAGTTATGTTAAATATTTTTAGTCATTAATGAAAATACTAATAACTTGCTTAATTGATTTCTTTCATTTATGACATGTTAAATTTTGGTAAATGAGCCTATCTTATATTATGAGAATTCAATCTTAAGTAGAAAATCAATTATAAAAAAAGATTAGAAGAGTAGATTTGATAAAGATGATGAATTTATTTGATTAATAATTTTTGTTAAGAAAATAAATTATTAATAAAGTTATTCCTTCTTACTCACTTGAATCGAATGGAGTACCCAAGAAGAAAATAATTTTTAAAAGAAATAATGTGCATTGTATGTTTCTTAGCTCTTCTATACTCGATAATATTTTAAGAGAAGCTATTTTATGTTCTTGCAAGATACATTGAAGTACTTTATTTACAAGAAAACTGAATCAATTTCTTATAATTTGTGAAAAATTTTATTCCCTTAGTATGGAGATGACTTGTTAAGGTTATACTACTTGATTTCGGAAAGAAAAATGATATAATATTTTTGATTGTATATTTATTGGGTATGTAAAAAATTAGTGTTGCATATAACTTTGTGTTTATTAATAATGATGTGATGAGAGAAACATTATAGTGAAAAAAGAATATATGAAGTTTTTGAGAATATATTTCCTTTAAAAATGATAACATTTTACGTGATCTTGTTGTGCAAAATAATTTTGAAAATGAGGATTTAAAGATAAGAAAAAGGTACAAGAATAGAAAAATATCTTAGTGAAGATTTTTATACTTCTCTTGTTGATAATGATCCTAAAATATATTGTGTTGCTATTTCTTCTCTTGTTGTATTATTTTGAAAAGAAGCAATTGATGATAAAGTGCTTATTTAGAAGAGAAGCAACTGATGATAAACTGTTATTGTGAAATAATATATGATGCTAAGTGAATTTCAAAATTCATCCATGATTATGTATACTTTTGGTGGGGTGTAATAACATGAAAATCAACGAAGTAACTAGATCAATTATGTAATCTAAGTTTGTGAATTTGGAGTTGGACTGTAATGACATTAAGAAACTTCTTAGTGGGTATTCAAGTTGAAAAACAAAGGCATAATATATAAATGTGCCTTTTACTTGGCTTCAGTTCACATTTATGCCTTTCAACTTTGATTGTGCACAAGTACACACTTAAACTTGTATAAAATTGAACAAGTAAACACATGCGTCATACATGTCGTTCTATATGGAAATTCTCATCCCTACGTGGCGTCCTACATGTATTATGTCACGTAGGACGCGTGTGTCTATTTATTTAACTTTATGCAAGTTTAAATGCCTACTTGTGCATATTCAAAGTTGGAGGGCATAAATGTGAGTTGAGGCCAAGTTAAAGGGCATATTTATGTATTATGCAAAAAAAAATGAACATGTCTATATATTTTGTGGTTGTCAAGCATAAAAAATACCTTCTTAATCACTACGCCATCTAGTGAGAAATTCAAAGTGCTTAGAAGACTCACCAGAAGAAAGGGACACCCTAAACGCCAATGATGACACTGTAACAATTACTAAAGCTAGGTATGTATATCGATTCACTATTTTCGCTTCAATTTTGTTCTATAGATGAGTTTTATATTTTTATCGAATCATGTAATAACTAATATTTGGTATCAAAGCCTGCAAATTCATTGTTTTTCAAAGCTTGCAAATTCGTTCAAAAATTGTGTTCTAACTTCGAATCGGTAATTTTTGAACTTTTGATGCAAACTAGTCTTAGGAAAAATAAGGAAATAGAATTTCTAACATTTTTTTGACTTTATATATAATTTTTGGTGTCTATAATGGTGAATTTTTTTTGGGTCTACAAACTATTGAAACGACCCGAACAGAGATCCAAGATGACATATCATTCACATTTATGTCCTTATTTTGTGTTGTTCTTTAATCTATTTCTCTCATAGTAAAAAAAAGAGAAATTTTCAGAAATAGCAAACTTGAGCCCATAATTAAGGAGGAGATAGCAGACATTAACTAATTACGGGAGATAGCAACTAATAAGCTAAAATATTGCTATTTTATTTGTATTTAACATCCGTATTTTATTAATCAAATACAAATACAAATTGATGTGGAAGAGTGATTTTAGCTAACTGTTACCGTTTAAAAAGGAAAGGATCTTTAATGATTATAATTCCTTCCTTACATCAAGCATCTTTAATGATTATAATTTCTTCCTAATATCAAGAATCTTTAATGATTATAATCCTTCCTTATATCAAGGATCTTTAAAAGGAAAGTATCTTTAATGATTATAATCTACAAAAAAATGATGTACAATGGATCAAAAATTCAAGTTCAATATATAAAGGTATATAAGACAGTCAATTTGTATTTTTATTTGTGTAAATACATATACTTAATCAGCCAAACAAACATAAATCATTTATATTTGCATTCGCTTGCATACAACTAATACATATGCCAGAACAGCCAACAAAAATGCATTTCTATTTGTATTCGAATACAAATACATTTGATATGTTTGTATGTTAAGCACATATACCAATCCAGCCAAATACATATAAATCATTTGTATTTGTATTCGCTTTGCATACAACTAATACGTATATGCCAGAACAGCCAACAAAAAATACATTTGTAATTGTATTCGAATACAAATACATTTGATATGTTTGTATGTTAATTACATGTACCAAACCAGCCAAACACATACAAATACATTTGAGTTTTCAAATGTGTATCGATATATATATACATGTAACGACTGGGTTCGTCGTTACGGGTAAACATTTTATGCCAAGTTTCGGGTTAGAAAACTTCCGGGTTTGGGAGTTGAAAATTCTGGGCTAGGCTAGTCTCGACCAGTTTTGGAGCGAGGTAGGGTCTAGGACAATCCGGGTAAGGATTGGGTTAGATGTCTTGATTCGAGCTAGTTTTCCTTGTAGCTAAAATATAGGAGAGTCTGAGGGACTTTTCAGAATCGAATTCGGGTAAGTAGAGCTTCCGAAATCGAGGTTGATGTGAAGGGGTTATTCTGGAACGTCAGGGATTTAAGGTGTGTTGTAAAAAGGGCTCTTTTCAGGAATTTTCTGAGTTTCTGTCCGTGACGAGCGCTACCGCTCTACCACGACGACTTTCACTATAGCTGAATAATTACCGCTATAGCGAAAGTCAAGACGGTCAACCTCCGCCATAGCGGTTGACTCCTCTATGGTGGTACCGCTATAGCGGAGCAGGGACTGCTATAGCGAAGCGACGGGACTAGAAAACCCAGAAACGGGTTTTTAATTTCATTCTCTTCCCTTCAGCCCCAAAACAGATGAGAGCTATTCCAAAAACCCTCATAGGCTACTCCAAGGCTTGGGAGCCATGGGGAGGAGGAATTCCGGTGAAAAGAACGCGAAACCACGGATTCGGGCCTGCGGAACTGCCAGGAACGCCTCCACAGATCCAGAAGCGCACGGTTGCAGTTGCTTGGCGTCCAGGTAGGCTAGGTTTTCATGAGTAGTTAGACCTGTTTACTTTCCGTACTTGTTGTATAGTGGGAACGAAGAATCCATGTTTTAGGCCTCCACGAACGGAGTCAGGCGGATTCGGGTTTGGTTATGCTGATTTGGGCTGTACGGAGTAAATGGCTGGTCTTGTGATTGTGTTTTCTGGTTACATTTTCATATTGGTGTGATAAAATGATAGGTTAAGGGACTAGTATGTCGGAAAGGTTCGGGGAACCGGGGAAGCGCTTGGGAGCCACTGGAAATGGAAATAGGAAACTCCTAGGTGGGGTTTGAGGAATGTTTATGGCTTGAGACGTAGTGGTGGTCTTGCTAAAGTAAGGAAAAGGAAATCGGGTAGCTGCGTATGTGATTAATTTAAAGAGAAATCGCTTGTTACATGTTCTAGAATAAAAAGGGTGAACCGGGGATAGTCTTTAGACTGGATTGATGGTTCGTTGTTGTACCCAGAAATGGGTAGGTGATGGCTTACGATTTCTGTGAATGTTGTATATTCTTATACTCATATCTAAGTGTTTGTATGAATTACATTGCTTAGGGAACTTGTGTAGAATGTCTAAGGTTATTGCTTTACAGTTTGTGATTGAAGGGTGTTGCTTGTTGATTTACAAGTTGTTTGATCATCTACTTGATTATGAGTTGTTGACATTCGGTTGGCTCGGGTACCACGCCTGGTACAGGTTACTATTCGGTTGGATAGGGTACCACGCCTGGTACATGTTACTATTCGGTTGGCTCGGGTACCACGCCTGGTACATGTTACTATTTGGTTGGCTTGGGTACCACACCTGCTATGGGTTTAATTTACTGCATCATCGCATTGGTATTGTTGCAATGCATTGATATTGTTGCATTGCATTGATTGTTATTGGTTCCGTGAGTGGACCGAGCTATTTTTATTAAATTGTGATGTTCAATGGTGGTCCTTGGGTGACCGAGAATCTTGATATGACTGTTGAGTTTGGTCTTGGTGTAGGCCGGGTTGTTATATTATGTTATTAGTTGGTCTTGGTGTAGGCCGGGTTGTTATATCATGTTATGAGTTTGGTCTTGGTGTAGGCCGGGTTATTATATCATGTTATTAGTTGGTCTTGGTGTAGGCCGGGTTGTTATATCATGTTGGGTTTAGTCTTGGTATAAGCCAGGTTGTTATATCATGTTATGAGTTTGGTCTTAGTGTAGGCCGGGTTGTTATATCATGTTATTAGTTGGTCTTGGTGTAGGCCAGGTTGTTATATCATGTTATGAGTTTGGTCTTAGTGTAGGCCGAGGTTTTATATCATGTTATTAGTTGGTCTTGGTGTAGGCCGAGTTGTTATATCATGTTATTTGTTGGTCTTGGTATAGATCGGGTTATGATGTTAATTATTAGCTGGTCTTGGTGTAGACCGGGTTGTCATGTTAACACCTAGATGTGTTAGGGGAAAGTCGGGTGGGTCCGGACTATGTAAAAGATGTTATAAGTTCATAATTTATCGTCATTAAATGTACTAATGACGGTCAAGGATTATTTGTGATTAATGAGGTAAGGATGGGCCTTGGGGGTAGACCGGGTAGCATGTTGAACACTTAGGTGTAGTTAGAGGATCCTTGGAGGGTCCGGGTTTCAGGATTCAAAAGGGATTTATATATAACTCTGTTGTTGTCATTGCATGTGTCAATGGTTGCTAGGTGATTTTCATGTGATTGGTCAATTGGGAGTAAGACGAAAAGTCTGGGGTTGTAGTGGTTGGTTATTATAACCAGGATGGAAAGTTGTCCGAGAGGTCTGGAAAGGGCCGGACACTGGTAAGTAATACTACGGGTATAGGTGATTTGGTTAGGCAGTTAGACGGGTTAAGTCTGAATATCTAGTCAAGGGGTTGACTTGGGTAAGGGAAGGGTAGTCCAAGTATGAACATTGTTATTGGTAAGGTTAAAGGTGACTTGGGAAGTCTACGTGTCAAGGTGACTTGGGAAGTCTAGGTGACAATGTGACTTGGGAAGTTTGGGTGACAAGGCGACCTTGAGAAATCTAGTTACGAGTGAGACTTGGGAAGTCCTAGATGTTAAGGTCAAGGTTAAAGGTGAAGGAGGGAGCTATAATGTTTATTTCATGTTTTTCCCTATTTTCCTATATGATGGTACGTGTGGATTCGGGTCGACCGATGATGCCTACCAGTATGTGTGGTTGTACTAACTCTACTCTTGCTATACCGTTTTGGGTATAGTCTGGTTGCAGGGTTGGTGATGTTTCACAGGTTCAGGATTGCGGTGATCTCCCAGTAGCTCCTACTTCCTTCCTTGGTGGGAGTTGTGTCCATTTTATGTTGTAAGCTCATCTTGTAGAAGCTCTTGTACCAGCTTAGACTAGGTTCTGGGGAGGGTATTTATATTGTTAATAAATTTTCCCAAGTTTTAAAGGTTGTGTAATTTTCGAAAGCTGTTGTATAAAGATTTTCCAAACATTTGTAAAGGGATTCCGCATGTATTAAGGAACTTACTTAATGATTTATTTTCTTTTCCGCATTGCCTGTTGATTCGGGATGTAAGGGTTCTCCATCTAGGTGGATTAGAGTAGGTGCCCGCACGGCCCGGTAGTTGGGTTGTGACAAATGGTATCAGAGCCCAGGTTACCGGTCTCCCAGTACAAGAGCAAAATATCGAATAGAGTCCCGCAGATTGGTGTGTAGACGTCCACATCTAATCCTAGGGAAGCTATGAAGCATTCTAGGAAACATCTCCCCTCTTTCATTCCTTCTCGTGTGGTTTCGTTACTTGCTTGTATGGGTTGAGTCCAATTGGTATCTCTTGATTCCAATTAGTATCTCAACAAGGTATAGGATGTCATTGGACTCCGGGTACAACAAACAAGCAAGAAGGATTGGAACTGGAAGGTTCTAATTGGTATCTGGCCGAGGAGGCTATGTAAAGGTATGGATGGATCGGCTAATGGTCATCCATGAGGCGAATAAAAAGCAATGAAACTGATTTGATTGATTGTTTAAGCTTGAGACTTGAGATTGTGCTTATAAGTATTGATGTTGTTTGAATGACTGCAAATGTGTGGTGGCAATTATTTGAATTGCTATGAATGTTTTGGTCCGGGAGGAGTCATAACTTGAATTAGTGTGCTTTGGTTGATAATTACTTTTTATATGTACTTAAAATTTGTCAGTAAGGTGGTGTTACATTCAGAAATGGACTTTCCATTGGTAAAAATGGTAAGGGAACAAGGTTTATGACTGTAGGGAAACTCCGGTTTCAGGACAGTCGGGACTTGGTTGGAAACTATGGGGAAAAAGGGCTATTATTAATTGATAGCGGGAATTGCGGTAAGGAAAATTTTGTGGTAACTCATGATTGTAACTTAAGGAAAATTTAATTCCAGATTCGAAAACTGTGATTGTTTTAAATAATAAATTGCGATATGCCTTAATTGGAATTATTTGCATTACATTCGGGTATAAGCTTACCATTTATATAGATGGTAAGGGAACCAAAAAGGGATTGTGGACTGTAGGAAAACTCCAGTTTTATGATAGTCGGGACTTGGTTGGGAACCAAGGGAGCCATTAGTGTGTAATGGTGGGAAGATATTGTCGAGAAGCAATTGTCATCGTGATTTCTTTGTAATTTATGATGTGTCATGTTGAATTGCGATGCGTTAATGCCAGGAATGGTTTTGAGGGTGGTTTAAGACCATGGTGGAATTTACAGGTTTAGACAGTGGTAACTGGGAAGGGGGATGAGTGCATTTAGATGAAAATAAAATTTCCTGTACTGTTACCATCGGGACCGCTATAGCAGAAGCCAACCGCTACTGTGGAACCGCTATAGCGGAGTGGCCACCGCTATAGCGGAAGAGCGCGAGGCAGAAGCCTCACCCTCTTTTTCTCCTATTTTTCATTCATTCCTGGGGCATGCCATGTGAAACAAGGAAATCGACTATAGAACTTTTATAGCATGCATATAAGGTGATTTGCCTGAATACTTAGCATCCGTGTGCGACCAAAGGAAAGGGTAGATATGGTAGCCCGGGGGATAGGTAAAACTATGACTGACCATTGGTGGGAATAGTCACCTATGTAGAGTTTGGCAAAATGACCCGTGATTGATCGAGTAGTGTTAGACACTGCTCATAGGCTATATGATAAGGTAATTATTGACTGGTTTAGTGTTGATGATCGTTAGTGGTAGGGTCGATTGAAGGAGCGGGGTTATTAAATGGGTTTCTTTAGCATTATTGTTTCTCTTCTAACCATGATAATACCTAGTGTTACTGCTCGTTAAATGGTGAGCGTGTTCTAGCCATAGCATTGGTTAGGGTGTAAGCGCCCGGGTAGAAATCCCCCCCCTCTAAGACGAGAGTTGATGAAAATCTCAAGGTAGGATGAGCCCAATGAAATCCTCATTGTTGCGTGGTTTAGAGATACGTGGTGTCTTGGGGCATAGTGTTGATAGGAGTAAGGTGATAGGATGATATGTGAGGGGTATAGTACCCCGTAGGAAGCTTCCGGAATGGAGTTTGGGCTAGTAGAATTCCGGGTATAGTGGAAAAGGGATCGCCATGGTAGGATCTAGTCCCCTTGGCAGGGAAAAACTGTGTTGTTCTTTAGTTGAGTTTCTATGGCTCCGGTGTTTCAGCGAGGCCCCAAATTTCTTGGGCACTCGGGGAGAAGTAATCTAGTTGCCTTGTGTAGCTCGAAGGAAAGGATTCCTTAACAGAGTGGAAGTGAATTAAATTTTAGTTGAGTTAGGTATACCAAGGGATTGGGAGGTTTTCGGTGGTTTGCGTAAGGTTATATTTACGCTATCATGATAGAGCGTCGAGGTTCAGAGGGCGGGCTCCTTCTTCTCTTTCTGCCTTAAGGATCATTCGGGGATGAACGATGGGTAAATTGATATTTGTTGTAACGATCGAGTTCGTCATTACGGGTCAATATTTTGTGCCAAGTTTTGGGTTAGAAAACTTCCGGGTTTGGGAGTTGAAAATTCTGGGATAGGCTAGTCTCGATCGGTTTTGGAGCGAGGTAAGGTCTAGGATAATCCGGGTAAGGATTGGGTTAGATGTCTTGGTTCGAGCTAGTTTTTCTTGTAGCTAAGACATAGGGGAGTCCGGAGACTTTTCAGAATCGAATTCGGGTAAGTAGAGCTCCCAAAATTGAAGTTGACGTGAAGGGGTTATTCCAGAACATCAGGGATTCAAGGTGTGTTGTAAAAGGGGCTATTTTCAGGAATTTTCTGATTTCTGTCCATGACGAGCGCTACCGCTCTGCCACGGTGACCTTCGCTATAGCCGAATAATTACAGCTATAGCGGAAGTCAAGACGGTCAACCTCCGCCATAGCGGTTGACTCCGCTATGGCGGTACTGCTATAGCGGAGTAGGGACCGCTATAGCAAAGCGACGGGACCAGAAAATCCAGAAATGGGTTCTTAATTTCATTCTCTTCCCTTATGCCCCAAAATAAATGAGAGCTATTCCAAAAACCCTTCTAGGCTGCTCCAAGGCTTGGGAGCCATGGGGAGGAGGAATTCCAGTGAAAAGGACGCGAAGCGCTTGGTGTGATAAAATGATAGGTAAAGGGACTAGTATGTCGGAAAGGTTCGGGGAACCGGAGAAGCGCTTGGGAGCCACGGGAAATGGGAATAGGAAACTCCTAGGTGGGGTTTTAGGAATGTTTATGGTTTGAGACGTAGTGGAGGTCTTGCTAAAGTAAGGAAAAGGAAATCGGGTAGCTGCGTATATGATTAATTTAAAGAGAAATCGCTCGTTACATGTTCTAGAATAAAAAGGGTGAACCGGGATAGTCTTCAGATGGGATTTAATGGTTCGTTGTTGTACCCGGAAAGGGGTAGGTTATGGCTTACGATTTCTGTGAATATTGTATATTCTTTTACTCATATCTAAGTGTTTGTATGAATTACATTGCTTAGGGAAGTTGTGTAGAATGTCTAAGGTTCTTGCTTTACAGTCTGTGATTGAAGGGTGTTACTTGTTGGTTTACAAGTTGTTTGATCATCTATTTGACTGTGAGTTGTTGATATTCGGTTGGCTCAAGTACCACGCCTGGTATAGGTTACTATTTGAGGTTACTATTCGGTTGGCTCGGGTACCACGCCTGGTACATGTTACTATTTGGTTGGCTTGGGTACCACGCCTAGTACGGGTTTAATTTACTGTATCATTGCATTGGTATTGTTGCATTGCATTGATATTGTTGCATTGCATTGATTGTTATTAGTTTCGTGAGTGGACCGGGCTATTTTTATTAAATTGTGATGTTCAATGGTGGTCCTTGGGTGACCGGGAATCCTGATATGACTGTTGAGTTTGATCTTGGTGTAGGCCAGGTTTTTATATCATGTTATTAGTTGGTCTTGGTGTAGGCCGGGTTGTTATATCATGTTATGAGTTTGGTCTTGGTGTAGGCCGGGTTGTTATATCATGTTATTAGTTGGTTTTGGTGTTGGCCGGGTTGTTATATCATGTTATGAGTTTGGTCTTGGTGTAGGCCGAGTTGTTATATCATGTTATGAATTTGGTCTTAGTGTAGACCGGGTTGTTATATCATGTTATTAGTTGGTTTTGGTGTAGTCTGGGTTGTTATATCATGTTATGAGTTTGGTCTTGATGTAGGCCAGTTGTTATATCATGTTATTAGTTGGTCTTGGTGTAGGACGGATTGTTATATCATGTTATTAGTTGGTCTTGGTGTAGACCGGGTTATGATGTTAATTAATAGTTGGTCTTGGTGTAGATCGAGTTATCATGTTAACACCTAGATGTGTTAGGGGAAAGTCGGGTGGGTTCGGACTATGTAAAAAAGGTTATAAGTTCACAATTTATTGTCATTAGATGTACTAATGACGGTCAAGGATTATTTGTGATTAAAGAGGTAAGGATGGGTCTTGGGGTAGACCGGGTAGCCTGTTGAATACTTAGGCGTGGTTAGAGGATCCTTGGAGGGTCCGGGTTTTGGGATTTGAAAGAGATTTAGATATAACTCTGTTGTTGTCATTGCATGTGTCAATGGTTGCTAGGTGATTTTCATGTGATTGGTCAATTGGGAGTAAGACGAAAAGTCTGGGGTTGTAGTGGTTGGTTATTATAACCAGGATGGAAAGTTGTCCGAGAGGTCTGGAAAGGGCCGGACACTGGTAAGTAATACTACGGGTATAGGTGATTTGGTTAGGCAGTTAGACGGGTTAAGTCTGAATATCTAGTCAAGGGGTTGACTTGGGTAAGGGAAGGGTAGTCCAAGTATGAACATTGTTATTGGTAAGGTTAAAGGTGACTTGGGAAGTCTACGTGTCAAGGTGACTTGGGAAGTCTAGGTGACAATGTGACTTGGGAAGTTTGGGTGACAAGGCGACCTTGAGAAATCTAGTTACGAGTGAGACTTGGGAAGTCCTAGATGTTAAGGTCAAGGTTAAAGGTGAAGGAGGGAGCTATAATGTTTATTTCATGTTTTTCCCTATTTTCCTATATGATGGTACGTGTGGATTCGGGTCGACCGATGATGCCTACCAGTATGTGTGGTTGTACTAACTCTACTCTTGCTATACCGTTTTGGGTATAGTCTGGTTGCAGGGTTGGTGATGTTTCACAGGTTCAGGATTGCGGTGATCTCCCAGTAGCTCCTACTTCCTTCCTTGGTGGGAGTTGTGTCCATTTTATGTTGTAAGCTCATCTTGTAGAAGCTCTTGTACCAGCTTAGACTAGGTTCTGGGGAGGGTATTTATATTGTTAATAAATTTTCCCAAGTTTTAAAGGTTGTGTAATTTTCGAAAGCTGTTGTATAAAGATTTTCCAAACATTTGTAAAGGGATTCCGCATGTATTAAGGAACTTACTTAATGATTTATTTTCTTTTCCGCATTGCCTGTTGATTCGGGATGTAAGGGTTCTCCATCTAGGTGGATTAGAGTAGGTGCCCGCACGGCCCGGTAGTTGGGTTGTGACAAATGGTATCAGAGCCCAGGTTACCGGTCTCCCAGTACAAGAGCAAAATATCGAATAGAGTCCCGCAGATTGGTGTGTAGACGTCCACATCTAATCCTAGGGAAGCTATGAAGCATTCTAGGAAACATCTCCCCTCTTTCATTCCTTCTCGTGTGGTTTCGTTACTTGCTTGTATGGGTTGAGTCCAATTGGTATCTCTTGATTCCAATTAGTATCTCAACAAGGTATAGGATGTCATTGGACTCCGGGTACAACAAACAAGCAAGAAGGATTGGAACTGGAAGGTTCTAATTGGTATCTGGCCGAGGAGGCTATGTAAAGGTATGGATGGATCGGCTAATGGTCATCCATGAGGCGAATAAAAAGCAATGAAACTGATTTGATTGATTGTTTAAGCTTGAGACTTGAGATTGTGCTTATAAGTATTGATGTTGTTTGAATGACTGCAAATGTGTGGTGGCAATTATTTGAATTGCTATGAATGTTTTGGTCCGGGAGGAGTCATAACTTGAATTAGTGTGCTTTGGTTGATAATTACTTTTTATATGTACTTAAAATTTGTCAGTAAGGTGGTGTTACATTCAGAAATGGACTTTCCATTGGTAAAAATGGTAAGGGAACAAGGTTTATGACTGTAGGGAAACTCCGGTTTCAGGACAGTCGGGACTTGGTTGGAAACTATGGGGAAAAAGGGCTATTATTAATTGATAGCGGGAATTGCGGTAAGGAAAATTTTGTGGTAACTCATGATTGTAACTTAAGGAAAATTTAATTCCAGATTCGAAAACTGTGATTGTTTTAAATAATAAATTGCGATATGCCTTAATTGGAATTATTTGCATTACATTCGGGTATAAGCTTACCATTTATATAGATGGTAAGGGAACCAAAAAGGGATTGTGGACTGTAGGAAAACTCCAGTTTTATGATAGTCGGGACTTGGTTGGGAACCAAGGGAGCCATTAGTGTGTAATGGTGGGAAGATATTGTCGAGAAGCAATTGTCATCGTGATTTCTTTGTAATTTATGATGTGTCATGTTGAATTGCGATGCGTTAATGCCAGGAATGGTTTTGAGGGTGGTTTAAGACCATGGTGGAATTTACAGGTTTAGACAGTGGTAACTGGGAAGGGGGATGAGTGCATTTAGATGAAAATAAAATTTCCTGTACTGTTACCATCGGGACCGCTATAGCAGAAGCCAACCGCTACTGTGGAACCGCTATAGCGGAGTGGCCACCGCTATAGCGGAAGAGCGCGAGGCAGAAGCCTCACCCTCTTTTTCTCCTATTTTTCATTCATTCCTGGGGCATGCCATGTGAAACAAGGAAATCGACTATAGAACTTTTATAGCATGCATATAAGGTGATTTGCCTGAATACTTAGCATCCGTGTGCGACCAAAGGAAAGGGTAGATATGGTAGCCCGGGGGATAGGTAAAACTATGACTGACCATTGGTGGGAATAGTCACCTATGTAGAGTTTGGCAAAATGACCCGTGATTGATCGAGTAGTGTTAGACACTGCTCATAGGCTATATGATAAGGTAATTATTGACTGGTTTAGTGTTGATGATCGTTAGTGGTAGGGTCGATTGAAGGAGCGGGGTTATTAAATGGGTTTCTTTAGCATTATTGTTTCTCTTCTAACCATGATAATACCTAGTGTTACTGCTCGTTAAATGGTGAGCGTGTTCTAGCCATAGCATTGGTTAGGGTGTAAGCGCCCGGGTAGAAATCCCCCCCCTCTAAGACGAGAGTTGATGAAAATCTCAAGGTAGGATGAGCCCAATGAAATCCTCATTGTTGCGTGGTTTAGAGATACGTGGTGTCTTGGGGCATAGTGTTGATAGGAGTAAGGTGATAGGATGATATGTGAGGGGTATAGTACCCCGTAGGAAGCTTCCGGAATGGAGTTTGGGCTAGTAGAATTCCGGGTATAGTGGAAAAGGGATCGCCATGGTAGGATCTAGTCCCCTTGGCAGGGAAAAACTGTGTTGTTCTTTAGTTGAGTTTCTATGGCTCCGGTGTTTCAGCGAGGCCCCAAATTTCTTGGGCACTCGGGGAGAAGTAATCTAGTTGCCTTGTGTAGCTCGAAGGAAAGGATTCCTTAACAGAGTGGAAGTGAATTAAATTTTAGTTGAGTTAGGTATACCAAGGGATTGGGAGGTTTTCGGTGGTTTGCGTAAGGTTATATTTACGCTATCATGATAGAGCGTCGAGGTTCAGAGGGCGGGCTCCTTCTTCTCTTTCTGCCTTAAGGATCATTCGGGGATGAACGATGGGTAAATTGATATTTGTTGTAACGATCGAGTTCGTCATTACGGGTCAATATTTTGTGCCAAGTTTTGGGTTAGAAAACTTCCGGGTTTGGGAGTTGAAAATTCTGGGATAGGCTAGTCTCGATCGGTTTTGGAGCGAGGTAAGGTCTAGGATAATCCGGGTAAGGATTGGGTTAGATGTCTTGGTTCGAGCTAGTTTTTCTTGTAGCTAAGACATAGGGGAGTCCGGAGACTTTTCAGAATCGAATTCGGGTAAGTAGAGCTCCCAAAATTGAAGTTGACGTGAAGGGGTTATTCCAGAACATCAGGGATTCAAGGTGTGTTGTAAAAGGGGCTATTTTCAGGAATTTTCTGATTTCTGTCCATGACGAGCGCTACCGCTCTGCCACGGTGACCTTCGCTATAGCCGAATAATTACAGCTATAGCGGAAGTCAAGACGGTCAACCTCCGCCATAGCGGTTGACTCCGCTATGGCGGTACTGCTATAGCGGAGTAGGGACCGCTATAGCAAAGCGACGGGACCAGAAAATCCAGAAATGGGTTCTTAATTTCATTCTCTTCCCTTATGCCCCAAAATAAATGAGAGCTATTCCAAAAACCCTTCTAGGCTGCTCCAAGGCTTGGGAGCCATGGGGAGGAGGAATTCCAGTGAAAAGGACGCGAAGCGCTTGGTGTGATAAAATGATAGGTAAAGGGACTAGTATGTCGGAAAGGTTCGGGGAACCGGAGAAGCGCTTGGGAGCCACGGGAAATGGGAATAGGAAACTCCTAGGTGGGGTTTTAGGAATGTTTATGGTTTGAGACGTAGTGGAGGTCTTGCTAAAGTAAGGAAAAGGAAATCGGGTAGCTGCGTATATGATTAATTTAAAGAGAAATCGCTCGTTACATGTTCTAGAATAAAAAGGGTGAACCGGGATAGTCTTCAGATGGGATTTAATGGTTCGTTGTTGTACCCGGAAAGGGGTAGGTTATGGCTTACGATTTCTGTGAATATTGTATATTCTTTTACTCATATCTAAGTGTTTGTATGAATTACATTGCTTAGGGAAGTTGTGTAGAATGTCTAAGGTTCTTGCTTTACAGTCTGTGATTGAAGGGTGTTACTTGTTGGTTTACAAGTTGTTTGATCATCTATTTGACTGTGAGTTGTTGATATTCGGTTGGCTCAAGTACCACGCCTGGTATAGGTTACTATTTGAGGTTACTATTCGGTTGGCTCGGGTACCACGCCTGGTACATGTTACTATTTGGTTGGCTTGGGTACCACGCCTAGTACGGGTTTAATTTACTGTATCATTGCATTGGTATTGTTGCATTGCATTGATATTGTTGCATTGCATTGATTGTTATTAGTTTCGTGAGTGGACCGGGCTATTTTTATTAAATTGTGATGTTCAATGGTGGTCCTTGGGTGACCGGGAATCCTGATATGACTGTTGAGTTTGATCTTGGTGTAGGCCAGGTTTTTATATCATGTTATTAGTTGGTCTTGGTGTAGGCCGGGTTGTTATATCATGTTATGAGTTTGGTCTTGGTGTAGGCCGGGTTGTTATATCATGTTATTAGTTGGTTTTGGTGTTGGCCGGGTTGTTATATCATGTTATGAGTTTGGTCTTGGTGTAGGCCGAGTTGTTATATCATGTTATGAATTTGGTCTTAGTGTAGACCGGGTTGTTATATCATGTTATTAGTTGGTTTTGGTGTAGTCTGGGTTGTTATATCATGTTATGAGTTTGGTCTTGATGTAGGCCAGTTGTTATATCATGTTATTAGTTGGTCTTGGTGTAGGACGGATTGTTATATCATGTTATTAGTTGGTCTTGGTGTAGACCGGGTTATGATGTTAATTAATAGTTGGTCTTGGTGTAGATCGAGTTATCATGTTAACACCTAGATGTGTTAGGGGAAAGTCGGGTGGGTTCGGACTATGTAAAAAAGGTTATAAGTTCACAATTTATTGTCATTAGATGTACTAATGACGGTCAAGGATTATTTGTGATTAAAGAGGTAAGGATGGGTCTTGGGGTAGACCGGGTAGCCTGTTGAATACTTAGGCGTGGTTAGAGGATCCTTGGAGGGTCCGGGTTTTGGGATTTGAAAGAGATTTAGATATAACTCTGTTGTTGTCATTGCATGTGTCAATGGTTGCTAGGTGATTTTCATGTGATTGGTCAATTATGAGTACAACGAAAAATCTGGGGTTGTAGTGGTTGGTTGTTATAACCAGGATGGAAAGTTATCTGTGAGGTCCAGAAAGGGCCGGACACTGGTAAGTAATACTACGGGTATAGGTGGTTTGGTTGGGAAGTTAGCCAGGTTAAGTCTGAATATATAGTCAAGGGGTTGACTTGGGCAAGGGAAGGGTAGTCCAGGTATGGACATTGTTATTGGTAAGGTTAAAGGTGACTTGGGAAGTCTACGTGTCAAGGTTACTTGGGAAGTCTAGGTGACAAGGTGACTTGGGAAGTCTGGGTGACAAGGTGACCTTGAGAAGTCTAGTTACGAGTGAGACTTGGGAAGTCCTAGATGTCAGGGTCAAGGTTAAAGGTGAAGGAGGGAGCTATAATGTTTATTTCATGTATTTCCCTATTTTCCTATATGATGGTACGTGTGGATTCGGGTCGATCGATAATGCCTACCAGTATGTGTGGTTGTACTGACTCTACTCTTGCTATACCTTTTTGGGTATAGTCTGGTTGCAGAGTTGGTGATGTTTCACAGGTTCTGGATTGCGGTGATCTCCCAGCAGCTCCTACTTCCTTCCATGGTGGGAGTTGTGTCCATTTTATGTTGTAAGCTCATCTTGTAGAAGCTCTTGTACAAGCTTAGACTAGGTTTTGGGGAGGGTGTTTATATTGTTATTAAATTTTTGCAAGTATTAAAGGTTGTGTAATTTTTGAAAGCTGTTTTATAAAGATTTTCCAAACATTTGTAAAGGGATTCCGCATGTATTAAGGGACTTACTTAATCGTTTATTTTTCTTTTCCGCATTGCCTGTTGGTTTGGGTGGTAAGGGTTCTCCTATCTAGGTGGATTAGAGTAGGTGCCCGCACGGCCCGGTAGTTGGATTGTGACAATATAAGAGCAGTCAAAAATATATTTGTATTTGTATTCGAGTACATTATGTATTACAAATACATTTGCAGGATTGCAAAGTTTAAGAACATATGTATTTGTGTTGAATTTCTGTGCAAAATTCTAAATTTATAATATTTATATACATAGAGAAAATTTTAAAATACACTTAAAAGAATATATAAAAAAATGTATATCTCTCCTTCTTCATCATGATCTTCTTCACCAGATTGAGATTCATCAAGATCTTTTCTACCATCAGGGAGGTGTCCAACCATCCCACGAAGATGAGTGAAATCAATGAGACTCAACGATTCCAGATTGTTTGCTAACTAATATAGACTGATACATTTCACTAATAAGCTTGTGACCTTTACAAGAAACTTATGCCATATCTTTCTGTCCAGTATCAAATCAAGTCCAAGTAGAAAAATCAAAGGATGGTTGATGGTGCAAATTGTAGCCACTCAAATGTTGTATTGCTGTAGATATGCAGTTTCTTTGTTTGCTCAGGTCTTGTAAATGGTTGAGAAAAATCTGAATTATGACATTACTTCATAGGCTCTATATCAAATTGTACATATGTTAATTGCTAAAGAGATAATCTTTCTTCTTACCAAGTGTTCATCTAAAATCATGGTTTCTATCTTTAACTGTGTGAGAATTGAATTAAAAAGGAAAGTGACTAGTGATAATAGGAAGAAGTTAATACTCTTCTAAATGTATTTGGAATGGTGGATGGGGACAACCAAAATATTGCTATTCTGTTGTGGATGGTAATATTTTCAAAGTGTTGTTATGGATCGTAATTATGGGCCCAAGTTTGCTATTCTCTTTAGTTTTCTCTAAAAAAATATGGGTCATAAATATATATATTTTCGTATCATAATATCTTTTAAGTTATACCTCGCATAACTTTAATTTTTAAAGAACATTTATCCCGCCAGACACAAATTCAATTGTTAAAGGAAAAATATTAAAAATTAGCCAATTTTAAAAAATAATTCGTGCAATTTCAAAGAAGATGACTCCTTTGGTAAGCCGACAGAGACATTTCAAATGGACAAAAATGAGTTCTGAAGCTTTGAAATTTCCCTCACATGGTAGGGCTCAAGCCTTTGAGTCAAACATTGAAACTTTACATGTCATAGTAGGGTCCAAGACTTTTAACCCAAAGTGACATATTCTTTTATTTCTGAATTCTTGCTCGGTATTTATATTAAGATTCGATTAAATTTGAATTTGTGAACTACAAAACTTATTTTTCGACACGTCACTCCCAACAATATTTATTTTATTCTAGGGTGCTCGAACCCAAACGTCTTATTGAAAATAAAAGGATCTCAATTATACCATCACTATCCATATTAATTCCAAAATTTCATAATAATATGTCCCCCACATTGCTTCCTTTACAGCAATGTCAAGAGTTCTGTCTTTATCCTATTTGAGATTTTCAACCGCTATAATCTTTGACACAGTTTCTTAAAATTTCTCAAATGCTCAATGAATCTCTATGAAAAAATTTTCTTACAGTTTTGATCTACTCATGTATAAATTTTTATTATGTGCTATTAGGTTAAATAATTTTACTTATGCTCATGTACTTTAACGTGATGTTATTGTATGTATATTGCTTGTTACTTTTTTCACATACAAATACTGAAAAAAGTACTCTAGCATATGAAACTTAACTTTATTGCATGATATTTTAGCAATAAAATTTTGAGAAAGACTTTAATTTTAATGTATAGTGATTTATATAATTCTATTTAATTAAGACTTAGTTGAATCAATTTTGATTAAATAAAATTATATATTATGATGAGGATAACATAAGAAAATTGTAGACATTAAATTATTTCTAAAGTTTTAATATTAATATCTAAGTGATTTATATATTTTATTTTATCATTTATTAGTCATAATATCTTCAATTGAATAATTTTTTTTTAAGTTATGAATCACATTAAAAAAATTAGACATTAATATTGTTATTAGTTATGCACAATAAAATAACTTAAGAACTTTATTATAGATTACATAACTAATTAGGAAAAAATAGTAAATGTTTTTTCATAATTATCCACAGAAATTATGAAACTAGAATTTAATAGTTTATCAAGATAGAATATCATTCTAGTAACAAACTGATTATTCTATGAATTAAAAATTTAGTCCAACAATAATTTTTATGTCAGTAGATTCATTTCACATGATTTGCATAAGGTGAATTATGATATTTGTCTATTTGCATCAAATTTATGTTAAGCATGTATTATATTTTTGCAATTATGCAATTTATAATTTTTTTTAATTTATGATATTTTCAAATTGAATGGTCAGAACTATATATAAGATTTGGAAGAAGAGTTTCCTTCACTCAAAATGCATAGGTATTAATTATACTATCAGAAAAGATGAATCACATATTTAAGCTGAGATTGCTCATCATGAACATGGCAGCGCTTTAGCCGCTTGAGTGTTATGTTCACTAAGATCAAAATCTCTGTTGATATTCATGATTCTATTGAACAATATAACAATGTCAGGCTATTGATGAACACGTTAAGACTTTAGATAAATCACTTGTCAGCATTTTGATTATGAAATTCTCATCAGGAAGCTTACTTGTGTGAGAGGTGTCAGTGAGCACATCATGAAAATGCAAAAGTTAGCAGCTTCACTAAATACTCTTGAAGTTGAAATGTCTAAGATTTTCCTTTTGCACTATATTTTGGACACTCTTCTTCTCCAATACGACCACTTTAAGATCTTCTATAACACACAAAAGAATAAATAATTTATTAATGAACTTATAGTCATGTGTGTTTAAAGAGAGGGTCAATTGTTAATGGACACATAAGAAAGTGAATTCATGACTACTCAAAAAAAGAAGACTTATCTAGCCAATAAGAAATGAAAAAAAACACCTCTTGAATAGATATCAAGAAAAAATTCAAGTGTCACTTCAGTAGAAAGAAGAAGCACATAAAAAAGAAATGTATAAAGTATCAGATATGGCTTGAGAAGAAAGGTACTTAAATCTCTCTTGCATAATGCATACTATGAAACTAATATGGCTAATGTTAATCTTAACACATGGTGGATTGATTTTACTTCTACAATTCATATTATGATTTTTTTTGTGCAAGATTTAAGAAATTTGTGGGATTCAATGAGAGCAGAATGAAGCATCTATTTAGGAAATAAGACGCAGTTGCATGTAGAGACCATTGACACATGCAGTCTAACTCTTAGTAGTGGTTTTAATTTGGAGTTAAAAAGGACCTTTTATGTTCTTAATTATTCTAGAAATTCAATTTCAGTTTTAAGATTTATATTTTTGGGATATTCCTTCTTTTTAAAAAAAGTTATTTTAATCTATTTTATAAAATTAAACTTGTTGAAAATAGTACATCATCTAATGGGTATTTTCTCTCTTAATTAATAAATGATGCCACTCACAATGTTATGCATGTCCAAACTGCTTGTAAACTATGTGTTATGAATAAGATTCTTTGTGGCATTAGAGATTAGGATATATCCCCAATGATAGAATTAAGAGATTTAAATGATGGAGTACTTAGTAATTTAGATTTTGCCTATGTTAATATTTGTGTGGATTGCATTAAAAAAAATCACACTCACAAGTCAAAAAAATTGGTAATCGGTTTGGGTCCCTAAGAACAGAAAATATACCCTTAATTACTACTCTATCTAGTAAGAAATTTGGAGTCTTTAGAAAATTCATCGGAAGAAAGAAATCTTGTTGACACCACTGATGATTCCGAAATAATAGTTGAAGGTATGTCAATTCACTATTTTCAATGCGATTTTGCTCTATAAATAAGTTATTGAGTTTTACATGCTTCGAATCATGTAAATAATTTACCCAAAAAAAGAAAGAAAAACAAAGAATAATGAAGGGAGAAGAAACAAAAAGGAAAATTATCTAACACAATGAGAAGGTGACACCATTTTAAAGTTTGAAAGAGGATAATGTAACGACCGGGGCCATCGTTACAGGTAGTCCAATCATGCCAAGTTTCAGAGTTAGAAAACTCCAAGTTTGGGAGTTTTGAAATTCTGGGCTAGGCTAGCCTCGATCGGTTTTGGAGCGAGATAGAGTCTAGGGAAATCCGGGTGAGGATTGGTATTTGTGTCTTATTTTGAGCTAGTTTTCCACGTAGCCAAGATATAAATGAGTTCGGATGACTTTTCGGAATCGAATTTGGGTAAGTAGAACTCTCGAAATCGCGTTTGATGTGAAGGGGTTGTTTTGGATCGTTGGGGAAAGCAAGTGTGTTGTAAAATGGCCAAAACTGAGAGATTTTCGGATATTCTGTCCATGACGAGCGCAATGGTCTGCGGTAGCGACCTTCGCTATAGCGGTGGAAATTACCGCTATAGCGGTGGTCAAGGGCGATCAACGCTGCTTAATACCGCCGTAGCGGTAGTCATCCGCTATAGCGGGACCGCTATAGCAGAGCGGAGACCGCTATAGCAAGTCGACGGAATTTTTATGCAGAAATAGTTCCCAAAACATTCAGTTTTTCATAATTTCATTTTGGGAGAGGGGCTAGGCGATTCCAGGCGTTTTTCTTCCTTTTTCCATCGAAATTCTTCCCAAAGGTAAGGTTTTCATTTTCCAATCTTTGTATTACGTTTTCTATGCGGTAGAATTTCTAGGAGGGAATTTGGGAAAAGGTTGGCATAACCTAGAAATGGTGGAATTCGGGGAAGGAAGGGGGTTCCAAGCATGTACGTTCTTGGGTGTTGATTAAAGTATGTTAAAATGATCATAGGTTGTTAAATTCTCTATTTTTATCCGTAAAAATGATAGAACTAAGAGAATTAATGGTGGAAAAGCTCGAGAAAAGGGTGGAATGATCATGGGTGGCCTGAGGTTTGGGGATTTAGTATAATCCGGGTAATGTGCAGGCCTTGTGTGTTAATTATATGTACTGTGTGTTGTTTTTAGACCAAGAATGAGAGAGGAATTCGGAACACGGGAAAGCTCAGATCGAATAGAGCTTGGATTATTCGAGGTAGGTGATGGCTTACGATTCCTGTGAATGTTGTATAATCTTGTGCTCATGTCTAAGTGATTGTATGAATTACATTGCTTAGGAAAGTTGTGTAGAATGTCTAGGTTCCCTGCTTTACAGTCTGCGAATTGAACGGTATTTGCTTGTTGGTTTTATAAGTTGTGTGTTCATGCATTTGACTGTGAATTATTGACATTCGGTTGGCTCGGGTACCACACCTGTTACGGTATAACAAATGGTTGGCACGGGTACAACGCCTGGTACGGGTATAACACTTGGTTGGCACGGGTAGCACGCCTGGTACGGGTTTACTTTTGTTACATCATTGCATTATTAATATGGTGTTGCATTGATTGATATTGGTTCCGTGAGTGGACCGAGTTGCTTATTAATATGTGATTATTGGTTTGATGGTCTTTGAGAGGCCGGGGAAATTCTGGTTAATTGTTGTGTTGGTCTTGGTTTAGGCCGGGTTGTTCATTGACATTGTGTTGGTCTTGGTTTAGTCCGGGTTGCTCATTGATATTGTGTTGGTCTTGTTTTAGGCTGGGTTGATTCAAGGCACATGTGTGTAGTCTAGAGGGGGATCCCAGGGTGGGTCCGGGCTAGACAAAAAGGTATAGTTAATGGTATAGTTGTGGCTTAGAGTTAGGTGGTGGATTCATGAGGGAACAGACTGAGTAGATACTGGTAGTCTAAGTTTGTCTGTAGCTATTTATGCATGTTTTCCATACCTGATACTTGATATTGTTGTACTATTATACATTGTTTATTTGGAAATTGGCTGATGATCCTTCAGTACACAGTGGTGGTGTACTGATACTGCACTTGCTTGTCTTTTGGTGAGTACAGAAAATCTTTCGGCAGCTGAGACGCGACCTCACCTTTAGTGCCGATGGCTTTTGACTTGCAAGGGTGAGCTGCTTGATTCGAGCTACCTTGAATTATCTTTAGAGTTTCAGTCCACTTGTTTTGGACTCAAATTAACTTCGTATTGTCTTATTGGGGTTGCATCCCCATTTTCTAGTTATTGGTATTGATGTTTGGTACAACGACTTTCAGTTCCTAGGTGGGATTTTCCGTAGATTAATGATTATGTTATAGTTTTTGCTTACTTTGATTGCTAGTTTATTTTCATTTATTGGTTTTAGGCTGTTAGTCTAGGCAAAGGGTTGAACTCTATTGGTTCGCTCATCCGGGGGTTGGGTGAGTGCCACTCACGATGGGTTGGATCGTGATAAAGATGGTATCAGAGCCTAGGTTCGTTGATCTCGTCGTACCAAACAGGTCTAGTAGAGTCTTGCAGAATGGTGCGGAGATGTCCGTACTTTTCTTCGAGAGGCTATGGGACTTTTGGAAAAAACTATCTCTTCCTTCTTTCCTTCGTGCTATAACTCGATTCCAATTGGTATCTGGTGATACAAATTGGTATTTAACCTCGTTAACTCTTTTATCCGCAGATGGTTACTACAAAAAAAATAAAGCAAGGCCAGCGGTCTAAGCAGCAGGCCTGGCAGTTCGTGGTAGAGGTAGGGGAAGGGGCAGAGGACGAGCTAGAGCCGCCTCGCCAGGGGTGGAGCTCGAGATGCTGTTGCACGTGAGGTGACCCCTCCTCCACCTCAGGATCATGTGGCTGAGGACGTAGAAGCAGTGGTTGTAGAGGATGTAGAGGCTCAAGCGGAGGCGACACCAGTTGGGGGTGCAGGCCTTCCTACTATAAAACCGAAAGCTTTTAAGCAGACGTGGGATATTCTGAGTGGGTTGGTTGGTGCTGGAGCCATACCCACAGCTTATGCAAATCAGGCCTTGGATACTCAACCAACGGTTACTACTACGCCAAGGACGGACGCAGCCTAGGGCACGAATGATCTCCTCAGGCCAATGCTAGACCCAGTAATGACAGGTAATGAGCATGAGATGCTGACTAAGTTCCTTAAGCTGAAACCTCCGGCGTTTCAGGGTACAGACAAAGAGGATGCCTATGAGTTCATCCTAGATTGCCATGAGAGGTTGCACAAGTTGGGTATTGTACGTCAGCATGGGGTTGAGTTTGTCACTTTTCAGCTGCAAGGTGATGCCAAGCAGTGGTGGAGGTCTCATGTTGAGTGTCGGTCTTCTATTCTACCTCCACTGACTTGGGAGCAGTTCCACACGTTATTTCTAGAGAAGTACGTTCCCCGTACTTTAAGGGATCGAAAGAAGGATGAGTTTCTAAACTTGGAGCAGGGTAGCATGTCGATCTCAGCTTATGAGGCTAAGTTCCATGCGTTGTCTCATTTTGCTACACAGATGTTGGGTTCCGAGGAGGAATTGGTCCGGTTGTTTGTCAATGGTCTAAATAGTGAACTACAGGTATTGTCAGTGCATATGACTTCTTCAGGAAAGAGTTTTAGTGATGTGGTGGATTATGTGAAGAAGATTGAGGGAGTTAGGAAAGCGGGGCAGGCTAAGGCTTTAGCCAAGAAGCCCCAGAATGAGAGAAACTATGGTGGTTCATACTCCAGGGGCCAGTATCAGCAGGCTTATCCGGCCCGTCCTATTCAGTCAGCTCTGCCAGCTACTACAGGTGGTCGTCAGGGAGCTCAGTCTTCAGCTCCTAGAGGCCAGGGAGCGTCCTATACATCAGCTAGCATACCTACTCTTGACTGTGGTTGCTTCCATTGTGGTGAGTTGGACCACTTTAAGAGGGAGTGTCCACATAGGCAGATAGGTAATCAGGGTCAGCAGCAGACTAGAGCAGTGGTTTCGGCAGGCCGAGGCGGAAATGCTAGGGGACGTCCACAAGGTGGGTCAGATAATTTTCATAGAGGCCGGGGAGACCGAGGGAATGGTGGCGTAGGCAGGGGTGCAGCACAGCCGGCCCTAGAAGTTGCTCGGATTAATGATTGGGCTCATTGCTATGCTTTTCCAGGGAGGACTGAGGCAGAAGCCTCAGATGCGGTGATCATAGGTACTATTCTTATCTGTGACAAAATGGCTTCGGTATTATTTGACCCAGGTTCTACATATTCTTATGTGTCTATGAGTTTTGTTTTGGGGCTGGGTTTGACTTGTGATATCCTTGATTCCCTTATCTATGTTTCTACCCCAGTTGGAGAGTCTGTGGTTGTGACTCATGTATATCGTGACTGTTCTGTTGTATTTGTGGGATTACATACTTGGGTAGACTTGGTAATTCTGGATATGGCTGATTTTGATATTATCTTGGGTATGACCTGGCTATCTCCTTATCATGTTGTGTTGAACTGTAATACCAAGACTGTGGCTCTAGAGATTCTGGGTAAGGATAGACTAGAGTGGGAAGGTGTGTACAGGCCTAAGCCAGTTAAGATAATATCATTTGTCCGGGCTAGGAAGCTAGTGGGAAGGGGGTGTCTAGCCTTCTTGGCTTATCTCCGGGATGATAGTGTGGAGTCTCCTCCTATTGAGTCAGTTCCAATAGTTTTCAAATTTTTAGAGGTGTTTCCAGCGGACTTGCCTGGTATGCCTCCGGACAAGGACATAGATTTTTCTATTGATTTGGATCCAGGCACGCATCCCATTTCCATTCCTCTGTATCGTATGGCTCCGACAGATTTAAGGGAACTTAAGACTCAGCTGCAGGAACTCCTAGATAAAGAATTTATACGTCCTAGTGCTTCGCCTTGGGGTGCTCCAGTTTTATTTGTAAAGAAGAAGGATGGTAGTATGCGGATGTGCATAGTTATAGGCAGTTGAATAAGGTGACCATCCAGAATAAATACCCTCTACCCCGTATAGATGATTTGTTTGACCAGCTTCAGGGTGCACCAATATTATCGAAAATCGACTTGAGGTCGGGGTACCATCAGTTAAAGATTAGACCAGAGGACATCTCGAAAACTGCTTTTCTGACTCGGTATGGGCATTACGAGTTTCTAGTAATGTCATTTGGTTTGACCAATGCGCCGGCAACATTCATGAGTTTGATGAATGGGGTGTTTAAGTCCTACTTGGATTCTTTCGTTATCGTGTTCATCGATGATATATTGATCTACTCTAAGAGTAGGGAGGAGCATGCTAATAATCTTCGTATTGTGCTGGATATCTTGAGGCACCAAAAGCTTTATGCAAAATTCACTAAGTGCGAGTTTTGGTTGACTTCTGTGGAATTCTTAGGGCATGCAGTGTCAGAAAAAAGGGTGATGGTGGATCCCCAGAAAATTAAGGCAGTCAAGAGTTGGGTTCGGCCTAGCTCTGTGACTGAGGTGAGGAGTTTTGTTGGGCTCGCGGGGTACTACCGGAGGTTTGTTAAGAATTTTGCTTCTATTACTACTCACCTGACCAGGCTGACACAGAAGGAGGTACATTTCATGTGGTCCGACAAGTGCGAGGAGAGCTTCCAAAAGCTCAAGACACTTTTGACCACAACCCCTATTTTGTCCTTGTAGGTTGAAGGTAAAGACTTTGTTGTTTACTGTGATGCTTCACATTCTGGTTTGGGTGCTGTGTTGATGCAGGATAGGAATGTGATAGCCTATGCATCCAGGCAGTTGAAGGTGCATGAGAGGAATTACCCGACTCATGATTTAGAGTTGGCAGCGGTGGTTTTTGCATTGAAAATCTGGATACACTACCTTTATGGTGTCAAGTGTGAGGTATTCACAGATCATCGCAGTCTGCAACACGTTTTCATTCATAAGGATTTGAATCTGAGGTAGAGGAGGTGGATGGAGTTATTGAAGGATTATGATATGACCATTCAGTACCATCCGGGTAAGGCTAATGTGGTGGCAGATGCATTAAGCCCGAAAACTGTTAGCATGGGTAGCCTGACTTATTTAGGGGTGTCCAAACGACCACTAGCTAAGGAGATTGGGGCTTTGGAGGTCAAGTTCATGCACTTGGATGTTTCAGATCAAGGTGAGTTGTTGGCCAGCATTGAGGTCAAGGACACCTTCATATAGGAAATAAAGGCGAAACAGTTTCAGGATCCGAAACTGGTAAGTTGTGAGGTAAGGTAATATCCAGGGAGTCCAAAGACATCATGTTAGACTCTGGTGGAGTGTTGCATTTCAGGGAGAGGATTTGTGTACCTCGGGTGGATGATATGATACAGAAAATCTTGGCAGAAGCTCATGGTTCACGGTACTCAATTCATCCGGGTGTCACCAAAATGTACAGGAACTTAAGGCAGCGCTACTGGTGGCCTGGGATGAAAAGGGACATAGTTGATTTTGTGTCCAAATGTCAGAACTGCCAGCAGGTAAAGTACGAACATCAGAGACCTGCAGGACTACTTCCGAGAATGCCAATTCCAGAGTGGAAGTGGGAAAGGATAGCCATGGATTTCTTGGTGGGTCTTCCCAAGACATTGGGGAAGTATGACTCAATTTGGGTCATTGTTGATAGGCTGACCAAGTCCGTTCATTTCATTCTGGTCAGGGTAGATTACAATTCGCAGCAATTGGCTATGATCTACGTGAAGGAGATTGTGAGACTGCATGGGGTACCATTGTCCATCATTTCAGACAGGGGTACGCAGTTTACTTCTAAGTTCTGGGGAGAGTTACATGAAAAGTTGGGTACACAACTCACCTTTAGCACAATCTTCCATCCTCAGACTGATGGTCAGTCGAAAAGGACGATCCAGGTATTGGAGGACATGCTGAGAGCATGTGTGATGGACTTCGGGGGTCATTGGGACCAGTTTCTACTGTTTTATGAATTCTCGTACAATAATAGCTACAACTCCAGTATTGACATGGTATCGTTCGAGGCCCTGTATGGGAGTAACTGCAGATCACCGGTTGGGTGGTTTGAGGAAGGCGATGTGAAGCCTCTGGGCATAGACTTAGTGAAGGAACCGCAGAAAAAGATAAGGGGCATTCAGACCAAGTTGCTGGCTACTCAAAGCAGGAAGAAGGAGTATGCAGATCGCAAGGTCCGGGACATGAACTTTTAGGTTGGTGAACATGTATTGTCAAAAGTATCACCAATGAAAGGGATTATGCGGTTTGGTAAGAAGGGCAAGCTTAGCCCTCGGTTCATCGGTCCGTTTGAAGTTTTTGAAATTATGGGGCTAGTGGCTTACAAGTTAGCACTGCCACCTAGTTTGTCGGGCATCCATCCGGTATTCCATGTATCCATGCTTAAGCGATACCATGGGGATGGGGATTACATCATCAAGTGAGATGAGGTACTCTTCGATAAGGATCTTCGTTTTGAGGAGGAACTAGTTTTGATTCTTGCTCGAGATGTCCGGAGGTTGAGAACAAAGGTGATTGATATGGTGAAAGTTCAATGGAAGCATCATCCGGTTGAGGAAGCCACTTGGGAAACCGAGAAGGACATGCGGGATAAGTACCCTCAACTGTTTGAGGATTCAGGTACTACACTTCCTTCTTTTTATTTCTGTAATTTTGGGTTTGATCATTCGGGGATGAACGATGGGTAAATTGGTATCTGGTGTAACGACCAGGTCCATCGTTATGGGTAGTCCAATTGTGCCAAGTTTCTAATTTAGAAAACTCCGGGTTTGGGAGTTTGAAATTATGGGATAGGCTAGCCTCAACTAGTTTTGGAGCGAGGTAGAGTCTAGGGAAATCTGGGTGAGGATTGTTCTTTGTGTCTTGTTTTGAGCTAGTTTTTCATGTAGCCAAGACATAAAGGAGTCCGGGAGACTTTTCGGAATCGAATTTGGGTAAGTAGAACTCCCAGAATTGTGTTTGACGTGAAGGGGTTGTTTCGGATCATCGGGGAAAGCAAGTGTGTTGTAAAATGGCCAAAACTGGGAGATTTTTGGACATTCTGTCTGTGACGAGCGCAATGGTCTGCGGTAGCGACCTCCACTATAGCAGTAAAAATTATCGCTATAACGGTGGTCAAGGGCGGTCAACACCGCTTAATACCACCGTAGTGGTAATCATCCTCTATAGCGGGACCGCTATAGCAGAGCGGGGACCTCTATAGCGGGCCGATGAGATTTTTATGCAGAAACAGTTCGCAAAACATTCAGTTTTTTACAATTTTATTTTGGGAGAAGGGCTAGGCCATTCCAGGCATTTTTTTTCCTTTTTTCGTCGAAATTCTTTCCAAAGGTAAGATTTTTGTTCCCCAATCTTTGTATTATATTTTCTATGCGGTAGAATTGCTAGGAGGGAATTTGGGAAAAGGTTGGCATAACCTAGAAATGGTGAAATTCGGGGAAAGAAGGGGGTTCCAAGCATGTACGTTCTTGGGTGTTGATAAAAGTATGTTAAAATGATCATAGGTTGTTAAATTCTCTGTTTTTATCCGTAAAAATGATAGAACTAGGAGAATTAACGGTGGAAAAGCCTGGAAAAAGGGTGGAATGATCATGGGTGGCCTGGGGTTTGGGAATTAAGTATAATTCGAGTAATGTACAGGCCTTGTGTGTTAATTATATGTACTGTGTATTGTTTTTAGACCAAGAACGAAAGAGGAATCCAGAACATGGGAAAGCTCGGATCGAATAGAGCTTGGATCATTCGAGGTAGGTGATGGCTTACGATTCCTGTGAATGTTGTATAATCTTGTACTCATGTCTAAGTGATTGTATGAATTACATTGCTTAGGAAAGTTATGTAGAATGTCTAGGTTCCCTGCTTTACAGTATGGGAATTGAACGGTATTTGCTTGTTGGTTTTACAAGTTGTGTGTTCATGCATTTGACTGTGGATTATAGACATTCGGTTGGCTCGGGTACCACGGATGGTACGGGTATAACAAATGGTTGGTACGGGTACCACGCCTGGTATGGGTATAACACTTGGTTAGCACGGGTACCACACCTGGTACGGATTTACTTTTGTTGCATTATTGCATTGTTATTATGGTGTTTGATTGATACTGGTTCTGTGAGTGGACCGGGTTGCTTATTAATATGTGATTATTGGTTTGATGGTCCTTGAGAGGTCGGGAAAATTCATGTTAACTATTGTGTTGGTCTTGGTTTGGGCCGAGTTGTTCATTGACATTGTGTTGGTCTTGGTTTAGGTCGGGTTGATTCAAGGCACATGTGTGTAGTCTAGAGGGGGATCCCAGAGTGGGTCCGGGCTAGACAAAAAGGTATAGTTAATGGTATAGTTGTGGCTTAAAGTTAGGTGGTGGATTCATGCAGGAACAGACTGAGTAGAGACTGGTAGTCTAAGTTTGTCTGTGGCTATTTATTTATGCATGTTTTCCATACCTGATACTTGATATTGTTGTACTGTTATACATTGTTTATTTGAAAACTGGCTGATGATCCCACCAGTACACAGTGGTGGTGTACTGATACTGCACTTGCTTGTCTTTTGGTGAGTACAGAAAATCTTCCGGCGGCTGAGACGCGACCTCACCTTTAGTGCCGATGGCTTCTGACTTGCAAGGGTGAGCTGCTTGATTCGAGCTACCTTGGGTTATCTTTAGAGTTTCAGTCCACTTGTTTCGGACTCAAAACTACTTTGTATTGTCTTATTGGGGTTGCATCCCCATATTCTAGTTATTGGTATTGATATTTGGTACAACGACTTTCAGTTCCTAGGTGGAATTTTCCGCAAGTTAATGATTATGTTATAGTTTTTGCTTACTTTGATTGCTAGTTTATTTTCTGTTATTGATTTTAGGCTGTTAGTCTAGGCAAAGGGTTGAACTCTATTGGTTCGCTCATCCGGGGATTGGATGGGTGTCACTCACGACGGGTTGGGTCGTGACAGATAGAGCCCTAGAATTGTTTGATTCTGAAATTATTGATCCATTTCCTTCACACCAAACGTCCCCTAGAAGTCATATAAGCGTTAAACTACTTTTGAATTCACTAGAAAATTCTACTAATTAGTCACAATTAATGAACAGTAAAATGTCAAATTAAAGAAGATTAGTTAGTAGTAGTTCATGAGAAGAGACTTTGCATGAGAACAAAATGTTCAATAACAAGTTGCTAATAATTACTCGCTCCGATTTAATGTATTTATATTATTTTAATTGAAGACGGAGTTTTTTTTCAAAAATAGTTTTTTAAATTTTGTGATTGTAAATTAAAAATATGTAAATTCTATAAAAATATCTTTTAATCTTATAATTTTAAATATATTATATAAAAAATTAAAATTTAAAAATTAATTTTTTTCAATGGACTAAAAAAATAAATAAAACAAACATATTAAAATGGAGAGAATACATACCCCCAACTTTCTTGAAAGGAGGGATTGGTTTAAATTAATAATTTAAAGGGAAAATAAAAAACAAGAAGGTAGGTACCTTGTCCCAGCCGAATTGATTCCAGACAAGAGACATGTTATCTGATATTTTAAAAGGTCCATTTTCATAAAACAAAGCCAATTCACTGCTACATCCTGGCCCTCCTGTTAACCATATCACTACTGGATCATCCTTGTTGCTCCTTGATTCAAAGAAAAAATAGAACATCCTACACCCAAAAAATTAATAATAATTAATTTTTCATTAATTAAAGACATAATACTCTCCTCGATTAAAAAAGAATGAGCTACTTTCCTTTTTAGACCGTTTAAAAAAGAATGATCATTTCTGTTTTTATCAACTCTTTAATTCCAACTTTCTACATGACATGTTTAAGACCACACGATTAAGGAGCATTTTAGTACATTTGACATATCTTTAATTTAAGATCACAAGATTCAAATTCTTCTGTATTTTTTAAATTTCATGTCAAGTCAAAACATGTCATTGTTTTTTAAAATGGAGGGAGTAATATTATATTGATGAATGGAATAAAAACAAAGAAACCCATCATGACACTGCAATATAATTATCATAGATTGAAAAGGTTAATTTCTGAAATCGTCACTCAATTAATAGTTATTATCTCAAAAAGTTACAAATTTTTTCTTGATTTCAATGTTCTTTAACAAAAAGAAAATGTTTCTGAGATAATAACTGTATTGATTGACCGACCATCTGAAAAATAAAAATCTAGATAAAAATAGAACCTTGCAGCTTTAGCATGTAGAAGACGATAATAACCAGCATGATGACCTAAGTCTTGGACAGTGGCACCAGAATCACCAAGATAAGATAAATTCAACTTCTTTTCAAATAGTCTCTGTTTAGTAATAAGAGGTGCTATTTGTTTTGAAGAAACAATATTTATGTCATGTTTAGGGAACAAGTTGAGTTGTCTGATGAATTTTTCAGCCATTGTTTTTTGCTGGGAATTCAAGAAAAACTTTGATGAGGATGAAAGAACATGAGAAAGAGAAACAATAAAAACAGTAAGGAAGAGAAGAGAGAATGAAGAAGAAACCATTTTCCCTAAAGATTTGAATGAAGAATATTATGGAGCTGTTGATATATATAAAAGGGGAAATATGAGTGTGAAATGGAGTTATTATAAGCGTGTGTGTTTGTGTATCTGTGAGAGAGAAAGATATCTCATTCCACTTTTCTTTATATGATTTACATTTTTAAAATAAAAAATTAAACTTCAATATTTTGGCAGTTGATGTAATGAAGTGATGAAGTTATAGCCACAAATTGAGTAAAACAAAATGATTTTTTTGGATCTCCTAGGTTTAAAGATGAAGATCTCTTATGGATAAATATAAAAAACTCTTGTAATTTTTTTAAAAAATTATAAATAAGTTTGTAAAATAATGTATTTAAGTACACCCTGCTATTATATAGTAAAAATAATCTATTATGACTATTTACAAGTTGAATAAAAATAAATAAATTTTCAAATTTGTGAGGTGTAAATTTCAGTTAGCCTCTTTATTTGGAAAACTTTCTTGTCCATTAGCAAAACGAGTCGTCGTTGGAATTCTGAAAGCCTTAAAATTAGTAGCCCTAAATTATCATTACATTGAAACTAGCTTAGTAAGAGTTTATGTTTGTGTGAAAGAAAATTTTATCCTTAATCCTCATTGGTTTCTAGCCCTTTACAATTTTATTTTTTTTTGGTAGTTTTATGACTTTTTTATAAAATATCTTCATTTTTTCACAAATAAAAGATTTCATTTTTATACCTAAGAGATTTAAAAAAAAAGATTATTTTCTTCTATTCAAATTGTAAAAAGGCAAGAGATGTCATTTTCTCATTGTGTGTTGGAGGGAGTGTTCTAGCATTCAAGAGATGAAGACATAAACAGTTGAAATTGTATACAGCGAAATTTTATTAAATATAAATCCATAGAAAATTTGGGTTTATATTAAATTTAAAATATATTAGTCCAAATAAATATTGCAAATTAATATGATTGGATCAATAATTAAGTTCGATAAGTACGGATTTAATAAAAGTACAATTTTCATTGGGCTAGTCCATTAATTTGGGCTACAAATGATGAGCCCACGTTGCTAAGCCCAATTTGACACCATGTGCCAAATGACGTGGCATGCCAAGTCAAGCGAAGGAGCCAATAGGATCATGCCACATATCAAAATGATGCAGCATGCCTATTGAAATCAAAGACCAATAAAGACGCGCCACGTGTACAAAGTGACATGTCCCGACCAATCAAATATCGTCATGTCACACAAATCTGATTGGCCAAAAAAAAGCCTGTCTTCACCAAAACTCCTCCATCCTACAACTATAAATAGCGGTCTTTCATAATTCAGAAAAGAGACCTGAAGTCTAACAAGAAGCCAGAGAGAGCTCGTGGATCAAATACAACAGATTTCTCTACAAGCTACAAGTTCAAGCATTACCACCAGATTCAAGATCAAGCTCAAAAGCCCTTGAATTCAAGTACAAGTCAAGATCAAACTCATCAAATTCACAAGTCAAGATAAATTCCACCAAATTCAAGATCAAGCTCAACGGCCCTTGAATTTACATACTTGAAAAGACGAATTAAAGGACTCATAGAGATTGTAACACTCATATATTCAAATCAAATACTACGATTATTGCGATATTTCTGATCCTGATTATTAGTTTTTGGGACTCGAATTTTATTGTCTTCAAGTTTTGGCACGCCCAGTGGGACAATCTCTACCTCTCATCTCAACTTTTCAATCATCAAAGTTCAAGAACATCGAAATGGCTTCCAAGAAGATCGACTCCAAATCAACTTCCTTCAAGGCTGCTGACTCCAAGTTCTCTGCTGAAGTGGAAAGTATCCTCGGCGTTACCTTTGAAAGTTTTGGACCAGTTACGAGGAGTACGGCAGGCATGTTGGGACAACAAATATTCCAAGTGTCGTCTGCATCAACTCCAGCCTTTAGATCTTCATCTTCAAAAGGAGGAAGATCATCCGCCAATGCATCAGAAGGGGGAAGCGATCTTGCTGAAAGGATTAAGAAGACTCTGGCTCAAGTTGATCTCTCTAGGTCCAAGAAATCTACCACAAAGAAAGATGATGACTCAATCGATGGATCCTCTCCCCTCACGCCATGTGATATGAGACCATTGAGGATCAACTTATGCGATAATCCATGCTACTCTCAGATGTCACCAACAATCATGCAAGCAATGGCGACTAATGCTTCATATATGGAAGAGCAACTTGCAAATCTGATGAAGATGATTGAAGGATTGACCAAGCACGTCCACAATCAGGAGTCTCGAATCGACAAGTTGATGGACAAGATGGATGGATTGATAGACGCAGAATCTAGCCATACACCTAGGAAGGCTCTTGAAGTTCAAGAGATTGAAACTCTTGGGAAATAAGCACCACCAATAAAGGAACTTCCAGTTTCTTCTGAAGGGATGATTCCACTTGACCGGTTGAAGGAGTTCATTGGAGGGACCATCAAGGGCAAGTATAAAGTTTCTACCAAGTCTTCCCTTATTTACGCCAAGCTATACACTGCAAGAATTGACAGGTTCAAGATATCTCCCGGTTATCAGCCTCCCAAATTTCAGCAATTTGAGGGCAAAGGAAACCCAAAGAAATATGTTGCACACTTCGTTGAGACATGTAACAATGTTGGAATCTACGGAGACTATCTAGTCAAGCAGTTCATTCGCTCCTTAAAAGAAAATTCCTTTGATTGGTACACGAATCTCAAGCCTAACTCTATAGATAGTTGGGAGCAACTGGAGCATGAGTTTCTCAATCGCTTCTATAGCATAAGGTGTACAGTGAGCATGGTGGAACTCAAAAATACTCTCCAACGGGAGAATGAACCAGTTATCGATTTCATAGAATGAACTAGTTAGTGATTTCATCAACAGGTGGAGGAATACGAGCCTGAACCACAAATATAGACTCATCGAAGTGTCTGGAATAGAAATGTGCATCCAAGGAATGCACTAGGAGCTTCTCTACATCTTGGAAGGAATCAAGCCAAAGACTTTCGAAGAGCTATCTACCCATGCTCATGATATGGAGACGAATATGTCGTCTGCTGGAAAAGATGTGGTGCATGTTCATGACCCTCGCAAAGGAAAGGGCAAACAAGAACCCCAGAGATGGAGCAAGTTTGTCCCCAAAAGTGACAAAAAAAATCTATGAATGTCAATGTGCAGTCTCCTATGAAGTTCACCACAAAGGTGAGCAAGAATAAAAGTGTGAAAATGACTTCTTCTCAAGGACGTCCAAATCAGAAGTTGACTTTGAAAGAGATGCAGGAAAGGGAATTCCCCCTTCTTTGATTCTGACGTTCTTGAAATTTTTGATGAACTTCTCGAGCTAAAACTCATTGATCTACCAGAGATGAAGTGGCCCGATGAAGCTGGAAGAACTTATGACCCAAATTATTGCAAGTATCATAGGCTTGTGGGTCACCCTCTGGATAAATGTTTTGTCTTCAAGGACAAAATCATGCAACTAGCCAATGAGAAGAAGATTGTGCTTGACGATGAGAAGGCCAGTTCTCATCAAATCTCTATCACATTTGGCTCACTCGATCCGATCCATATATGAAACTTCAAAGAGTATAATGAGGAACCACTGGAGAAAGACAACTCCTAAATCGATGGAGACGATGATGAAGGTTGGATTCTGGTGACCAGGCGAAGACGCAATAATACAAGACCATGAAAAGTGTCATCTGAGCAACCAACTAGAAAGAGGATGGTGAGGAGACTAAGGAAGCAGAAATTAGTTGAGCGTCTGAAGAAGGCAAAAGTAGAGGTGCATCACCACCAGAAACCACGATGTCCTATGACTTTGGAGGAATTCTTACCGAGTTGGTTCCGTATGAAAACTGCTCAAGAAAACAATGAGGCATCAATGTTTTAACACTGACAAAGAAGAAGTAAAAGGTGAAAGCTCATCGATGGTGCCTCTTTCATCTTCTGAAAAGCCTATCGAATTCTCTCTCCAAGAAGTACATTCATGTGATACAAAAATCACATTTACAAATGATGATCTTCTGTTAGGTGAAATACTACACAATCGTCCTTTGTATATGGTGGGTCATGTGCTAGAGAAGAGGGTAAACAGAATCTTAATAGATGAGGGATCTGGAGTTAACACTCTACCTATTCGCACAATGAAGGAGCTTGGCATCTCGACCAAAGAACTTACTGAAAGTCATTTGATGATCCAAGGATTCAATCAAGGGTTCAAAGGGCTATAGGTTCTATCAAGTTAGAGATCCACATTGAAGACTTGCAATCAAGTGCATGGATGCATGTGATCGACGCAAAGACTTCATACAATATATTGCTTGGCAGGCCCTGGGTGCATGAGAAAAAGATTGTCTCATCCTCCTACTATGAATGTTTAAAGTATCTTGAAGGTGAAATTGAAAGGAAAATAACTGTTGATGACAAACCATTCACTGAAGCTGAGTCACACTTTGTCGATGCAAAGTTCTACTTGAAGAGTCACGTTTTGAAGGACGCAAGAATTGATGACGTCAAGACAACCAAGTTTGATGAGCTTGCAATCAAAATATCTGATATGGATATTGGAAAGGTCAAAGTTAATCATAACGAGTCACACTCCATTCTAAATAAAGGGAAAATCGTATCCTTGAAAAAGAAGACAACTCATGTACTCTGCTATGTTCCAAAGGTGAAGAAAGAGAAAGGTTAACCATCTGACATCCAAGAAATGTAATAGGGGGGATAACTCTTCTGATCAAGCAAATCGATGCAATAAATTTATCCTTGAAGCTTCTTGGAAAGTTTGTGGCTCAGAATCCACCGCAAAATATGACACTCCCTACGAAGCGTACGAGTGAAGGTTTCGACCCAAATGCTTACAAGTTGTTTGCAAAGGCTAGATATAATGCCAATAAGCCATCAAGGTTAGGCAAACTCCCATCAGAAGCTATTACTAGACAATCACGTGAAGGTCTAGGGTACAAGAAACCACCGCCTGTCCGTATCTCCATAAGAAGGGCAAGTAGCAACTACATCACTGTGGAAGATGAGTCTGTCGCTTCCAACAAAATGCCTTCTGTCTTTGATATAATTGGAAAATCAACTTCAAGAACTTATGTGTTTGAGAGGTTAGGTCCATTGAAGAAGAATAAAAAGCATCATAGAGATTGTCAACACTTGAGAACGCCTGCTTCACCTTGAGTCCAAAAGAATTTTCAAAGTTTAATCCCTTCTAGAATGAGGCGACAGACGAGACTTGTGGTTTCATGTGAGGAGACACTAAAAGCAAGGATCCATACTGTGGTTCACTCCAAGGAATGTGAGAAAGACAAAGAAAGTATAGGCTCTTCATATCATGTTATTGTCTAGAGTTAGCAAGATACCTCATCTCAAAAGGAGGTTGATGAGGAGATGATGGATATCGCCTGGTGTCATCACATATCTGTCAATGATGGTGATCATTAAGAAGATGAAGATGTTATAGAGGCTCCATCGAAACTCGAAGGAGTGAAAACCACAATTGACCCCTTGAAGGAAGTTAATCTTGACACCGAAGAAGAACCAAGGCCAACCTACCTAAGCATTTTTCTCAAAATTGATGAAGAAACCTCTTATATGGATATACTTAAAGAATATAGAGATGTATTTGCTTGGAGTTACAAAGAGATGCCTGGATTATATCCCAAAGTAGCGGTCCATCAATTGGTAGTCAAAAATGGTGCTCGTCCTGTTAAGAAGAACCAAAGACATTTCAGATCAGACTTGGTTCCACTGATCGAGAGTGAATTAACAGACTTATTGAAGCAAGCTTTATTCGCGAAGTGAAATACCCCATGTGGATTTCAAGTATTGTCCCCGTGCAGAAGAAAAATGGCCAAATTTGAGTTTGTGTTAACTTCAGGGATCTCAACCACGCATGCCCTAAGGATGAATTTCCACTCCCTATTCCAGAGTTGATGATTGATGCTACTACAGGTTATCAGGCAATGTCTTTTATGGATGGTTTATCACGTTATAACCAAATTCATATGGCGCCAAAAAATGAAGAACTCACTGTGTTCCATACACCTAAAGGTATTTATTGCAACAAAGTGATGCCTTTTAGTCTGAAGAATGTTGGTGCCACATATCAAAGGGCTATACAATATTGTAATGACCTGATCCATCATGATTTCAGTAATCATGACATCACAAATTTTGAGATCAATTTAAATACATGTTGACTTAAATGGGGTTAACGTGACAGAAAATTTTAGATTTTAAAATTCATCTGGGCTGACATCACTCTGCTATAGTGGTATTTATTCTGCTATAGCGCTACCGTTGTAGCAAAAGACTATCCGCTGTAGCAGAATGACGGGAGGCAGTAGCCTGTTACACAATTTTTAATAAAAGACTTCTCCTCCTCAGTTGGAAAATATACGAGGGTTACTCCAAAAACCCTTCTAGTCTGCTCCAAGGCTTGGGAGCCATAGGGAGGAGCAATTTTGGCTAAAAGGACGTGAACAGGGTTTCAGGCTTGTCATCTGGCAGGGAATGCCTTCACGGAGCCAAAAATTTCATTGTGCAGCTTCTTGGCATCCAGGTAGTCTAGGTTTCCTTTATTGAGTAGATTGACCTGTTTTCATTTTTATATTATTGTATAGACTAAAAGAAGATCCTATAATTAGGCCTTCGGGCATGGAGTTTGGAGGAGTATTGTGTTTGGACTGGTTGAACTGGAAAATGATTGAGTTGAGATGGGGTGTTATTATTTTCAGATTGTTTATGACTTTATGTGCTATTTATGATAGATTCTGGGAAATTAGACCATCGGGAAGGTTTAGGGAACTGGAAGGGTTATTGGGTAAATGATTGGATAGTAAAAAGGGAGTTCTAAAAATTTATGAATATAAAGAAAGTAGAGTAACAGGAATGGACAAAGCGCTAAGGTTAGGGGATGTCTTTCCCATATTGTTTCTGTCTTAGAAGAAGGTTCGAGAATAAATGTATCTGCTAGAAGAAGGTTAAAAAGAGGTGAACATGGGTTTAGCCTTCAGACGGGATTCGAGGTTTAGTTTATGTACTCGGGGGTGGTGTAGGTGATGGTTTTATTTCCTAATATGCAATATGTGTTCATGTATTAATGCTTAGTATTGTATGAGTTTCATGCTTAGGGAATGGTTGTTGAATGTCTAATTATCCGGTTATCAGTCTTGTGAAATGAACTAGATGTTGTTGCTCGTTGGTTTAGAAGTGTGCTTTGTTCATTATTTGTTGACTGTTGGATTGTGTAATATTCGGTTGGCTCGGGTACCATACCTGGTACAAGTTACTAACAGTTAGCTCGGGTACCACGCCTTGTACGAGAATACTAACGGTTGACTCGAGTACCACGCCTTATATGGGAATAACATTGGTTAGCTCGGGTACCATGCCTGGTACGGGTTGATTTACTTGTATTGACTATATTCTTTTGATGGTCCCATGAGTGGACCAGGTTGCATTCTTGAATTGTAATTATTGCATATGGTCCGTGAGAAGCCGGATGTTAATTTTTAAATGTGAGGTTGGTCTTTGTGTAGACTGGGGTTGCATGTTTGACACTTAGGTATTATTAGAGGGATCCTTAGTGGGTTCGGGTCATGTGAAAAAGGATATATGTTATTGTCATTGGGTGTTGTCCATGGTTGCTAGCTGGTTATGTGTGGTTGACAACCTAAGAAGAAGACTTGGGGTCTGGTTATAGCATTGGCTATTAGTACTTGTCGAATATAGCCTGGGGGTCATTGGGGTGTGTTGGTATTAGTAGGTAGGGTATGATGAGGTGTGGTCTACGACGCTAAGTAGTGGGGTCTACTTTGTGTTGTTGAGTCATAATGGTTGACTGGGGTAATGAATGGTGGTCCGGGTATGGACATAGTTTTCGGATAGGTGATAAGTATAACTTGAGAAGTCTAGGTGATAAGTGTGACTTGGGAAATCTATATGATAAGTGTGACTTGAGAAGTTGTAGGTGTTGGGTGTAGAGTTAGAGATGGGGCGTTGGTAGCGGAAGGGTTAGGAAGGCTTGGGTTCGAAGCCGGTTTTGATAAAGGTGGATGTTGAAGGACTGAAGTATTATAGTTAAATGTGTATTTCCCTTGATTTCTTATATAAAGGTATGAGTGGATTCGGGTCGACCGACGACGCCTACCAGTACGTGTATTTGTATTGATTCTACTCTTGCTATACCTTTTTGGGTATAGTCTGGTTGCAGGATCGGCAATGTTTCATAGGTACAGGATGACGGTGATTCTTCAGTAGCTTCTACTCTTGTTCCATGGTGGGAGCTGCGTCGTCTGACATTTTTTTTTACACTCTTGTAGTATCTCTTGTACCGTCTTAGACTAGATTCTAGGGAGGGTTTGTTTTCAAGTTATAAATGTTTTTTCTTGTATTTAAAAATGGTTATTTTCTTATATTTTACTTTATTTCCGCTTTACCTATTAGATCGGGTGGTAAGGGTTCTCCTATCTAGGTGTTTAGAGTAGGTGCCCGCACGGCCCGGTAGTTGAGTCGTGACAAATGGTATCAGAGCCTAAGTTACCAGTCTCCCAGTACAAGAGTAAAATATCAAATAGAGTCCCGCGGATTGGTGTGTTGACGTCCACATCTAATCTTTGAGAAGCTATTAAGCATACTAGGAAACATCTCTCTTCTTTGATTCCTTTTCGTGCGGTTCATTTACTTGCTTGTATGAGTTGAGTCCATTTGGTATCTCTCAATTCTAATTGGTATCTCGACAAGGAAAAGGATATCATTTGACTCTGACTGTTGTGAAACAAGCAAGAGAAGTTAAAACTGGGAAGGTTCCAATTGGTATCTGGCCTGAGAGGCTGTGGTAAGATATAGATGATCGACTAACAGTCATCCATGGGATGAATAGAGAGTAGTATATGTGGTTTGACTCTATTGTGGTTTGAAACTTGAAAACTTGTGTGTTACAATGTTTGCGTGACTTAATCATTGGCGTAGAACTAAATTCTTGGTTGTGAATATGTGAGTCTGAATGTAGTCATAATTTAAATGTGGTATGCGCTGGTTGGTGATAAAATGTTGTGTGTGTGGATTTGAATTTCATATTACTTTCAAGGAGGGACTCATCATTGGTTAAATGGTGAGGGGACAAGACTTATGAATGCAGGGAAGCTTCGGTTTTAGGACAGTCGGGACTTGGTTGGGAACCATGGGAACAATGGGGTAATTTTGCATGATAGCGGGAAGGTGTTGTTATGAACAACTTTATTGTGTATTTTGGGTTGATTTGGTGACACATTGGTGCTATGTTTCGACATGTGCATTGCTAAGAATGGTCTGGGGGTGTTGTTCAGGACCATGGCGGGATTTATGGGGTTAAACCATGATAATCGGGAAGGGGGATGAATTATTTTACTGAAAAATTGAAATTTTCTAGACCGGTAATGTTGGGACTACCATAGCAGAATAGTACCGCTACGGTGATCCCTCTATAGTGGGATTTTCTCTGCTACGGCAGTACCGCTGTAGCAGAATGACAACCGCTATAGTGAAAGGGGACGGGACAGAATGCCTGCCCTATTTTCCCCTTTTTTTCATCTCATTCTCGGGCATTTAAAAGGCAATAGTTAATCTACAAGCTGCAAAGTAAAACAAGGAAATCATCTGTAGAACTAACATAGCATGCTTATAAGGGAAATACTGTCTGAAACTAGCATCCATGTGCTTAAAAACGAGGGAAAAGGGAAATGGAAACATTGTCTACTATGTGCCCGAAAGAGGGAAAAAACCCAAAAAACAGTAAATACTCTAATAAGAGGGAAGGGGAGATCCTATGCCTCATCATCGCTCAGGAAAGAGAACTCCTGCATGTCCTCGGGCTTAAGTGTGGGAAGCTCCTGACCCCGGGCGACACATATGAACGTGACCTTGATGGTGTTCCATATTTGGGCAAACATGCGATCCCAGGAGTGCCTCTTCTTTTTCTCTTCCTCTAACTCCCTGCGGAGTGCTGCAAATTACTGAGCGGAAGGGGGTGGGGTTGTACCTCCAGTGGTAGTGTCCTCCATGAACCTCCTGATGGCAGCCACATTCTCCTCTAGCTGGTGGCTAGTAATCGGGGGCTGAGGCTGGGAAGGGGTAGGAGTGTCATCCTCATCATCGTCAGCATCCTCAATAGGCTGGCTGCTTACTGCTTTATCTACCTTCCTCTTCTTCTTAGAAGATACCACTTTCACTCGGAGAGGGTCGAAGGCATCATCCATCTCCACCATCCTATCAGTGTCATCCTCTGGCATATGGAACCGCCTGCACAACCTGGACACCAAACCCGAAAGATAAGGGCCCTTTCTATGACCCTCATAAAAGTCCTTCCACTCTTCGATGATCTGGTCCCCCACATTCATAATGATTCCCTTTAGGGCACAAGCAATCATCAGGGCCCGAGCACAAGTCATGTCGGTAGTGTTACCCGATGGCCGAATCTTTCAGACCACCAAGTTTAACCACCTCCTAGTATCGACTGAAAATTAAGCGCTGGTGATGCCCTCAGCATTGGGCCAGTAAACTTGACCCCGGAACTCCTCATCCACCAAAGTATCTCTCAGCCAAGTCATATCCCATAATCGGGCCTTGGCCTCGTAGGCAACATTTGAAACATGAGGCACTCCTAGCACCTCATTGATGGTGTGAGAGTCCACAGGGACATCTACCCCTTGGATTAAGATAGCGGGGTTAGGCTCATCCCAACAAATGATGGGAAGTATGGCGTAGAACTCCTGCACCCAACCTGTCTGCGCGGGAGGGGGAGCCACCGTCAGCGATTCCCAGTTAAACTCTCGAAGTCTGTAATGGAAGGAGGCTACTTTTCCATCCACCCCTGTCATTTTACAACCTCTCTCAAAGCAAAAGGCTAACCTCCGGTAGTCCCGGTACCTTTCATGGCTAGCATCATTAGGAAACCTCACATAGGGATACTTTTGCACTTGTTTGTTAGCCATTGGGTGTGATAACCTGTAATGTAGCAAGAAGGCAGGATTAGAACTTGATAAATCATAAGGGAATGAGTTTTAAAAAGGGGGATTTTTTTTCTAAGTGTTAGCCTGAGGAGCTACTATTTTTCGGCCTTCCGCTATAGTGGACGATCATCCACCATAGCGGAACCGCTATAGCATGAATTTCTCCACTATAGCGAGACCGCTATAGAGGAACCCAACTGCTATAGTGGTATTCATCGTCGCAAAAACTCCAACGGGTGCAACAATGGCTCCCCTTGACCCAAAACTCTATTTTTAACATTCTAAGTTCAGATCTATATGTCCAAAGACTCCTATCACTGTTTTATGCAACAATTTGGGCATTAAAACCCCTAAATTTTGTCCAAATCAGAAGTTTTATCTAAGAACAACCTTTCATCTCCCCGCCATTTTTGGCCAAAAGTTTCATAATCCTTCGCCCAAAATGCTGTGGAAGCATTATGAATGTAAGGGAAGCCTTCATGCTTCAGAAATCTGATAAAAATCCAACCTATTTTCTAGTTCAAAAAGCAACTACAATGTCTACCCAAAGTCATTACTTTCTACCACAATCCTACCTAAATTCGTGCAGGAAAGTAAAGGAGTAAGTACGAATGATTATTACCTGGTAATTTCGATGTCGGGAGTGGGGTGATCGAGAGAGAAGGGAGAGTTTTCGAAAGAAAATAGAGGAGAATGGGGTGAAAACCCATTTTCTCCCATATTTCAACTGATGTCAAGTGCTATGGCGGTCGACATAACGCTATAGCAGCACCACTATGGTGGAATAATGTCCGCTATAGCGGACAACAGTCTGATTTGGGAAAAGAAAGGTTTCCCTTAGTCCTTTTAAATTCTTCACGCTAATATTCTACGAGGCCTCAGATTTCTTGGGTGCTCGGAAAGGGTCACATAAATTTTTCTTGGGGTTATCCAAAATTCCTCATCGTAGCGGGATCATATTATTCTTCTATTTAGGTTGAGTGCGATTAAATAAGGGGAAGGTCCAATATTTTGCGTAGGTTCATAAATACGCGGTCACATGGGACGGTGAGAGTCCCGAAACAGTTTTTGTTTTTCCTCTTTCCTATGGGATCGCTCAGGGATGAACGATGGATAAATTGGTATCTGTTGTAATGACCTGATCTATCGTTATTTCAGAAATAACGATATCACAAATTTTGGGAGCAATTTAAATTTGTGTTGAATTAAGTGGGGTTGACATGATAGAAAATTTTAGATTTTGAAATTCATCTGGGCTGATGTCACTCTGCTATAGTGCTATCGTTGTAGCAGACGATTATCCGCTATAGCGGAATGACGGGAGGTAGTAGCCTGTTACGCTATTTTTAATAAAAAAGTTCTCCTCCTCAGTTAGAAAATATATGAGGGTTACTCCAAAAATCCTCCTAGGATACTCTAAGGCTTGGGAGCCATGAAGAGGAGGGATTCCAACTAAAAGGACGTGAAAACTCAAGTTTCAGGCTTGTCATCCGGCAGGAAACGCCTTCACGAAGCCAAAAATTTCATTGTGCAACTGCTTGACATCTAGGTAGGCTAGGTTTTCTTCATTGAGTAGATTGAACTGTTTTCATTTTTATATCATTGTATATATGGAAACGAGATCCCATGATTAGGCCTTCAGGCACGGAGTCTGGAGGAGTATTGTGTTTGGACTGATTGAACTGGAAAATGATTGAGTTGAGATGAGGTGTTATTATTTTCAGATTGTTTATGACTTTATATGCTGTTTAGTGATATATTTTGGGGAATTAGACCATCAGGAAGGTTCGGGGAATCATAAGGGCTATTGGGTAAATGATTGGATAGTAAAAAGGGAGTTCTAGAAATTTATGAATATAAAAAAAGTAGAGTAACAGGAACGGCCGAAGCACTTAGTTAGGGGATGTATTCCCCATATTGTTTTTATCCTAGAAGAAGGTTCGAGAATAAATATATCTGCTAGAAAAAGGTTAAAAAGGGGTGAACGGGGGTTTAGCCTTTGAACGGGATTCGAGGTTGAGTTTATGTACTCGGGAGTGGTGTAGGTGATGGTTTTATTTCCCAATATGCAGTATGTGTTCATGTACTAATGCTTAGTATTGTATGAGTTGCATGCTTAGGGAATGGTTGTTGAATGTCTAATTATTTGGTTATCAATCTTGTGAAATAAACTAGATGTTGTTGCTCGTTGGTTTACAAGTGTGCTTTGTTCATTATTTATTGACTGTTGGATTGTGTGATACTCGGTTGGCTTGGGTAACACACCTGGTATGGGAATACTAACTGTTGGCTCGAGTACCACGCCTGGGATGAGAATAACACTGGTTGGCTCGGGTACCACGCCTGATACAGGTTGTTTTACTTATATTGATTGTATTCTTTCAAAAGTCCCATAAGTGGACTGGGTTGCATTCTGGAATTGTAATTATTGCATATGGTCTGTGAGAGGCTGGGTGTTTATATTTAAATGTGAGGTTGGACTTGGTGTAGACCGGGGTTGCATATTTGACACTTAGGTATTGTTAGGGGGATCCTTGGTGGCTCTGAGTTATGTAAAAAAGGATATATGTTATTGACATTGGGTGTTGTCTATGGTTGCTAGTTGGTTACGTGTGGTTGACAAACCTAAGAAGGAGACTTGGGGTCTAGTTATATCATTTGTTGTTTTACTTATTAAATATGTCCCTGGGGGTCATTGGGGCGTGTTGGTATTAGTAGGTGGGGTATGATGAGGTGTGGTCTACGTCGCTAAGTAATGGGGTATACTTCGGGTTATTGTGTCATAATGGTTGATTGGGGTAATGAATAGTGGTATGGGTTTGGAAATAGTTGTCGGATAGGTGATAAGTGTGACTTGAAAAGTCTAGGTGATAAGTGTGTCTTGGGAAGTCTAAGTGATAAGTGTGACTTGAGAAATCGTAGGTGTTAGGTGTAGAGTTAGAGAGGGGTAGTTGGCAGCAGAAGGTTTATGAAGGCTTGGGTTCGAAGCGGGTTTTGATAAAGGTGGATGTTGAAGGACTAAAGTATTATAGTTAAATGTGTATTTCCCTTGATTTCTTATATAAAGGCATGAGTGGATTCGGGTCGACCGATGATGCCTACCAGTACGTGTGTTTGTATTGATTCTACTCTTGCTATACCTTTTTGGGTATAGTCTGGTTGCAGGATCGGCAATGTTTCATAGGTACAGGATGACGGTGATTCTTCAGTAGCTTCTACTCTTGTTCCATGGTGGGAGCTGCACCATCTGACATTTTTGTTACACTCCTGTAGTAGCTCTTGTACCGGCTTAGACTAGATTCTAGGGAGGGTTTGTTTTCAAGTTATAAACGGTTTTTCTTGTATTTAAAAATGGTTATTTTCTTATGTTTTACTTTATTTCCACTTTACCTGTTGGATCGGGTGGTAAGGGTTCTCCTATCTAGGTGTTTAGAGTAGGTGCCCGCACGGCCCGATAGTTGGATCGTGACAAAAATATCTTTGATGACTTGCTTCATAAAAATATTGAATGTTATGTTGATGATTTGGTGGTGAAGTCAAGAAAGAGGAGCGACCACTTGAAAGACTTGAGAATGGTGTTTGAGTTGCTGTGGAGATATCAACTCAGGATGAATCCATTGAAATGTTCCTTTGGTGTTACTTCTGGAAAGTTTCTTGGCATCATTGTGCGAGATCTAGGAATTAAGATTGATCAAGCTAAAGTAGATTCAATTTTGAAGATGCCCGAGCCTCGAAATATCCATGAGTTAAAAAGTCTTCAGGAAAGCTAGCATACCTAAGGAGGTTCATCTCAAATCTAACTGGAAGATGTCAACAATTTAACTATCTCATGAAGAAGCGTGCTCCTTTCAAGTGGGACCAAGCTTTTAGTAACGCCTTTGAAAATATCAAGTCATATTTGATGAAGCCTCCAGTTCTTGCAGCTACTATACCTGGAAAGACATTGATACTCTACATTGCGGCTCAAGAAAGGTCAGTTGGAGCACTATTGGCTCAAAAAAATAGTGAAGGAAAAGAGAACTCTCTTTATTACCTGAACAGAATGATGACACCAAATGAGATGAAGTATTCACCAATTGAAAAGTTGTGTTTGGCGTTAGTTTTCTCAATCCAAAAGATGAAACACTACTTTCAAGCTCATGTTGTTCTTCTTGTATCTAGGGCGAATCCCATCAAGTTTGTCATGTCGAAACCATTCCTTAGTGACTGACTTGAAAAGTGGTACCTTCAGTTTTAACAGTTTGAGATCGTGTACATCCCTCAAAAAGCTATAAAGGGACAAATATTAGCAGACTTCTTGGCATATCACCCGATACCTGATGATTGGAAGCTAACCGATGAACTTTCTGATGAGGATGCAATGGTTATTAAAGTTCAACCTATATAGAAGATGTACTTTGATGGTTCAGCAAATCGAGGTAGAGCTGGCGCCGGTGTGGTGTTCGTCACTCCACAAGAAGAGATTCTCTCATACTCCTTTACTTTGATGCAATATTGCTCTAACAATGTCGCTGAATATCAAACGTTAATACTTGAACTTGAAATGACCGTCGACATGAAGCAACTACAATTGCAAGTTTTTGTTGAATCTCAGTTGGTGATCAATCAACTCTTGGGAAGTTATGAGGTCAAGAAGCCCGAGCTACGCCCATTCATGGTTATGCTCAGAAGTTGATAGGATGGCTTGGAGATGTAAGCCTTCAACATGTACCGAGGAAGGATAATCAAAAAGTCGATGCCTTGGCTGCTCTGACTTCAACTCTAACTCTTCCAAATCAGATACAAGTTACTATTTGCCAAAAATGGGTAGTACCACCACCAAATAAGGATGAATATGCAGAAAATGAGCTTGAGCATCTCGTCGCTGTTTCTGAAGCTGTGAAGGAAGATTGGCGATAACCTGTTATTGACTACTTGTGTTATGCGATACTTCTAGAAGATCCAAGGAGAAAGACTGACATCCATCGTCGTGCACCTCGCTTCCTTTACTACAAGGACACACTATATAGAATATCATTTGAGGGAGTATTATTGCGATATTTGGGGGCAGAAGAAGCAGTCCAAGCTTTGCAAGAAGCACATTTGGGAGTAGGTAGATCACATCAATCTGTAGCAAAGCTACACTTTCACATAAAAAGGATGGGATATTAGTGGATGACGATGGTGAGAGATTGCCTGAATTATGCTCGAAGATGCAAGGCTTGCCAGTTTCATGCAAATTTTATACATTAGCCTCCTGAAGTACTACACTCGACTATCGCGTCTTGGACGTTCAATGCTTGGGGACTAGATGTTGTAGGAACACTACCAAAGTCTTCTGGTGGACACTTGTACATCTTGGCTGCGACAAATTACTTCTCAAAATGGGCTGAAGTTGTTGCCCTCAAAAAAGTGAAGAAAGAGAATGTTGCAAACTTCATCCGAGTGAATATCATCTACCGCTTTGGCATTCCTCGCTACATAATAACAGACAATGGCAAACCATTTGATAACAAGTTGATGAACAAGATTTGTGATCTCTTCGATTTCAAGCAGCGTAAGTCTTCTATGTATCATGCTGCCACCAATGGTCTAGCAGAAGATTTCAATAAGACTCTATGCAACTTGTTGAAGAAGGTCATCTCCAAATCTAAAAGAGATTGGAACGAGTGAATGGAAGAAGCTTTGTGGGCATATAGGACAACTTACCGCACACTTACGCAAGCAACCCATACTCACTTGCTTTTGCAGCTGAAGTCGTCCTACCACTTGAGCCTCAAATACCTTCTTTAAGACTTGTTATTCAAGAGGGGATCACTGAAGAAGAAAATGCTCGAATGCGTCTTGCAGAGTTAGAAGTACTTGATGAGAAAAGGATGGAAGCTCAACAAAATCTGGAATGTTATCAAGCCCGTCTGTCTCATGCTTTCAACAAAAAGGTTCGCTTGAGATGCTTCCAAGTTGGAGATCAAGTACTTTCAGTAAGAAGGCCGATTATCACTTCACATAAGTTTGGAGGCAAATTCACTCCGAAGTGGGATGGACCATATGTTATTCAAGAAGCATATTCAAATTGTGCTTACAAACTAGTTGACGCAGATGGCGTGAGGGTCGGCCCTATTAACGCCAAGTTCTTGAAGTGATACTATCCTTGAAGCAAGTTGATGCTCCTTAAGGCAAGAGCATAAACTACTTGTCACTCCTGAACCACAAGAGTATAAACTGTGTACGGCTCTCAAAAAAAAATTCCGCTAGGTTGAAAACCTCGCAAGAGGCAACCTAGGCAATAGTTAGGACACAAAAAGTCCGCTAGGTTAAAAACCTCGCAAGACACGACCTAGGCAAAAGTTAGGACACAAAAAGTCTGCTAGGTTGAAAACTTCGCAAGAGGCGGCCTAGGCAAAAGTTAGGACACAAAAAAGAAAAAAAACACTCTTTCAAAACTACGTTATGACTTGATCCTCTTCACCAAGGTACGTAGGCGCTTAGAATTTTATTCTGGGTTCAGTCGCATGAGTTTAAAAATAACACATGTTCCCACTTGATCTGCCATATGAAAGTCAGGTCTCCAAGCTCTCTTTTATCAAACTTCAGAGTTTCATCAAATATTGATGGCTCGATAGGGGCAAACCTCTATGGAATATGAGCTTCTTCAACGGGATTTGAAGTCCTCAAAGCCACTAAGTCTACAGGTTGAAGTCACAAGTCTGTCATGTTCACAAATTGAAGCTCTCAAATCCAGCAACTCTGCAAGATGAAGTCACAATCTTCCAGGTTTTCAAATTGAAGCTCTCAAATTCAACAACTTTGCAAGATGAAGTCACAAATCCGCTAAGTCTTCAAGTTGATTCAAATACATAATTTCAACAAGTTGAAGCCTTCAAATCAACCAAGTCTGCAGGTTGAAGTCTTCAAATATGTGAAGTCCGCAAATTGAAGCTCTCAAATTCAGTAACTCTGCGAGATAAAGATTTCAATCCGCCTAGTCCTCAAGTTGAAACCGATAATCCACCAAGCCTGCGAAGTGAGTTCTCAAATCTATTAAGTCTGCAGGTTGAAGTCGAAAATCTACCAAGACTGCGAGTTGAAGTTCTCAAATCTATTAAGTCTACAAGGTGAAGTAAAAAAAAATCTACCAAGCCTGTGAGGTGAAGGTCTCAAGTCTACTCAGTCTGTAGGTTGAAGTCGATGATCTACTAAGCCTATGAGGTGAAGTTCTCAAATTCAACAAGTCTGCAAGTGAAAGTCTTCAAATCTTCTAAGTCTGCAAGTGGAAGTTGAAAATCTCCTAAGATTACCTTTTGAGTTTACCTTTCTTAGGGCGGGGACGAGTGTCCATCCCTTTGCGTATTAAGATTACCTTTGAGTTTACCTTTCTTAGGGCAGGGATGAGTGTCCATCCCTTTGCGCCTTAAGATTATCTTTAAATTTACCTTTCTTGGGGCAGGGATGAGTATCCATCCCTTTGCATCGTAAGAATACCTTTAAATTACCTTTCTTAGGGCGGGGACGAGTATCCATCCCTTTTTTCTGTAAGAATACCTTTAAATTTACCTTTCATAGGGTGGAGACGAGTATACATCCCTTTGCACCATAAAAATACCTCTAAATTTACCTTTCTTAGGGCGGGGACGAGTATCCATCCCTTTGTGCCGTAAGAATACCCTTAAATTTACCTCTCTTAGGGTGGGAATGAGTATCCATACCTTTCCGCCATAAGATTAACATCTTCATGAAACGTCCTTTTGAACAAGAATTTCTACAAGAGAAGAAGAAAAGAAAGGACAACACAAAGAAATCACAAGTAGAGGAAAGAGTATTACCTGTCTAAGGTGAAATTTGAGCCAACTTTGAAGAAAATTTTCTACCAATCCGTGAAGCTTTTGACTGTGATTTTTACACATACAGTAGCTCTTCAAGTCCTCTTTACAATGGAATAAGAAACTCATAGTTTTGACATCCCTACTTCGAGTTATGAATTTTATTCCACAGGCACGCAAAATTGAAGAAAAGGACGAGGCAGAATTTGAGCCAAATTTGAATAAGATTCTATACCAATCTGTGAAGCCTCTGGACGTGATTTTTATACGTAATGTATCTCTCGGAGTCCTATTTCTAATGAAATAAGAAGCTCGTGGTTTTGACATCCCTACGCCGAGTTATGAATTTTCTTCCATTAGCGCACAAAACTGAAGAGAGGGATGAGGCAGAATTTGAGCCGACTTTGAAGAAGAATCTGTACCAATCTGTGAAGCCTCTGGTCATGATTTACATATATTGTAGCCCTTAGAGTTCTCTTTCCAATGAAATAAGAAGCTTACAGTTTCGACACTCCTTCTCCGATTTGTGAATCCTGCATGACAGAATCTAGAGCCAACTTCAAAGAATTATCTAGAACGATCTTGAAGGCGTTAAATTTTGAATTTTGGATATGTTGTAGCCTCTTGTGTATAGTTTTTGTGGAATCAAGAAGATTGCTATTTTGGTACTTCTACATCGATATATCAGTTTTTTAGTGAGATAACGGAAATCTGAAATTCCCGGTGCGTCAAAATCTAAAGCTGACTTCGTAATAGCATCTGGAATGATCTCGAAGGTAATAAAATTTGAATTTCGGATATTTTGTGTAGACCTTTGCGTCTAGTTTTGGAAGAATCAAGAGGCTTGTGATTTTGTCGTTCCTACATCAAGATATGGAAGTTTTAGTAAAACCGCTCTGATCTGAAATTTTTAGCATTACAGAATTTAAACCTGAACTCAAAAAATTGTCTAGAACAAAATTGAGGGATTTTAATTCTAAATTTTGGATATGTTGTATATCAAGAAGTCTAGTTTCTGAAAAATCAAGCCGTTCATGATTTCGACATTTCTATAATTTAATATGAATTTTCTACCACAAATATACTATGCTGAAAAAAAAGTGACGAAAAAAAATAAAAAAATAAAAAAATCTTGCTCCTTGATGCTTGCAAATCGTGCTCAAAGCCACTTTCTCTCATGAATTTGAGCTACGAAAGATGTGGAGCTCCATCTATTTATAGATTTCAATAGGTGGCCATAAAAGAAAATAGTCTTCTACATGGACTTGGATAGTCCCGACGGTGGTAAAAAATAGTCTCCTATATGAATTTGGTTAGCTGGGGCGGCAGAATTTGGCTAACATGTGAGTTGGTCTTGGTCATATTTACTGTTATTATATTCAACCAAGAAATGAAATGAGTTCTAGTAAGTGAAGCTACGGTAGCCATTTTACTGAATGGTTTGGAGGAATAGCATGGATATAGTAATTAATTACTATTATTATAAAGCGATATTTGAGATGATCTCCTATCTTTAATTAAATACTTCAAGCCTAGTCTTTAAAAAATTAAATATCTCGACAAGTCTTAAAGCAAGGGGCAATTTGTATACAACAAAATTTTATTAAATATAAATCCGTAGGAAATTCGAGTTTATATTAAATTCAAAATATATTAGTCCAAATAAATATTGCGGATTAATATGATTGGATCAATAATTAAGTTCGATAAATACGAATTTAATAAAAATCTAATTTTCATTGGGCTAGTCCATTAATTTAGGCTACAAATGATGAGCCCACGTTGCTAAGCCCAATATGTCATCTTATTCTAGATGCCCAATTTTATGCCACGTGCCAAATGACGTGGCATGTCAAGTCAAGTGAAAGAGCCAATAGGATCATGCCACATATCAAAATGATGCAGCATGCCTAATGAAATCAAAGACCAATGGAGACGCGCCACGTGTACAAAGTGACATGTCCCGACTAATCAAATATCGCCATGTCACTCAAATCTGATTGACCAAAAGAAGCTTGTCTTCACCACAACTCCTCCATCCTACGACTATAAATAAGAGTCTTCAATAATTCAGAAAAGAGACCTGAATTCTAATAAGAAGCCAGAGAGAGCTCGTGGATCAAACGCAACAAATTTCTCTACAAACTACAAGTTCAAGCATTCAACATTCAAGTTCAACTACAACTCAAGATCAAGACCACCAGATTCAAGATCAAGCTCAAAAGCCCTTGAATTCAAGTACAAGTCAAGATCAAACTCATCAAATTCACAAGTCAAGATCAATTCCACGAAATTCAAGATCAAGCTCAACGGCCCTTGAATTTGCATACTTGAAAAGATGAATCAGAGGATTCATAGAGATTGTAACACTCATATATTCAAATCGAATACTATGATTGTTGTGATATTTCTTGATGCAAGCTGAATTCCCTCAAAACCTTGCACACAAAGCCGAGCTAAGGAGTTTATAGACTTTTTATCGAGTCAGTACTTTGGAGGCTTAGAGGGTGCTTGAGAAGCAGACTTGAAGGCCAACAACTTGCTCAAATGGAAGTACAAGGGAGGAGAGAGAAAGGGGCTATGTATGCAAAGAGGCTATTTTTAAAGTACAAGCCCTCAAGCCTAAGAAGATCATTATTTCATTAAGGGTATTTTTATAATAATCACCCTTAGTCTTCATCTTTAGCATAGCTTAGTATAAATGCTACACTTAGCCATTTTATTAGGTAGATTATTTTGATATGTTTAATTCTCATGAATTGAGTGAAACTCTTGAGAGAGTTAGGGATTAAGGCCATTGTTGCTTGATATTATTTGATAGATTGCTTGCAAGAGGAAATCAATCCTCTTGAGGGTTCATCTTATAGATTAGGTACTTGATTTGGTTCCATTAATTGGAGGTTTTAGCTTTCTATAGCTATTGTTGTCAATTAATTCCTATCTTGTGTCTTGCTTTCTATCCTTCTATCTTTAATTCTTGTTCTTAGATTTAGGGTTTCAATTTTCGCATTTCGATATTTGTATCATTTGGTATCAAAGCTTAGCTTAGATTTGTTTATACAAATCTAGTCTTGGGTTTTGAAAAAAAATATCTTTGATTCTTTTTTTTTTAATTATTGACACTAGAATCGTCTTCTCTAGTGTTGTTTGGGTCTAATTCCAAAGGTTCAAATGTTTGGAGGTTGGAAGAATGATCCACTATTGAAGGGTTTTGAAGGTTTGAAGAACTTTAAATTGGGTCTTGAAAATTGAGTAGGATTTGGAGCTTGAAAACTATTGAGCTATATTTGCCTAGTGATAAGGATCAAGAATCTAAAAATTGAGCAAATTCTAAGGAGTTTTGAAGGGTGTTGAAAATTTAAAATTCAAGAGTGTTCTTGGTGTTCTTCAAAGGTTCTTGGTGAAGAAGAGGCAAAAAAGTACAAGTTTGATCCAAAAATACATATTGAAAAGGTGTTAAAAGGTGTTTTAACTACAAAAAGGGTAAATACTAGGTAAGTGGGCCCAAAGAAGTTCAAACGAGTCAAAAAACGTCTTGAAGAAATGTCTCCATATTTCAAAACGTGGAGCAAACCAGTAGCTACAACTTGTGTTTCTGTCCAGCAACAGTCAAAAATGTCTAGACATTTTCTGATTTTCGGCTCCACATTTTGGGTTGTCAGAGAAAAACGTCTCCATGTTTCTAAAATGGTCTCCACGGTTTTGAAAAATGTCTTCATGTTTCTAAAACGTCTTCACAATTTTGAGAAATGTCTCCACATTTCTGAGAAACATCTTCATATTTTCTGGCTCCTGCTCCACGAAATTTTCATTCACAATAAAATGGCTCTATGTTTTGGTGCCTTAACTCCACGAAATCAAGTCCAACTACCTCAAACATGATTTTCTTGGTACAAACCTTGATTAATTAGTTTCTAATTCATCTAATTCTACTTTTTTTGCTTCAAAAACTTGATTTTAATTAGTAGATTACCCTACTAAATATTTTCAAGTTCTTTGTGTTAGATTTTCTTTCTTGAGCTTTTCTTGTTTACTTCGTTGATATTTTTCTTGGCTCAAGTTCGTTAGTTTTAGAGTCATTCATTATTCTTGAAATCAAAATCCATTCTTGGCAAGCGATTGATCGAATTAAATAGCAACTTTGGCCGGTGCCTTGAGTGGTAAGAGGCTAGAGTGTGTGAGTACATTTGAGTGGTGTTAGCCAAACACAAAAGAGTGCAGATACGAGTGAACGTCAGAAAATTTGTATTACTAATCTTGTTTGCTTATTTTGTAGGTACAACAAAGGAGTTAGAAGTAAATTCAATGCTTTCGCAAAAGGTGGACCCGGAAGGGCAATTCCTTAAAATAAAAGTGAATATTTGTGGGTCTTCGGAATTCTCTCTTCTTCCTGATGATTGGTGTTATTCAAATTACACCCTTCCCCACCTAAGATATGAGAGGCAAAAGAATGAGAGGAGCAAATATTCAAACTATATTTCTCCCCACCTAAGATATGAGAGTCAAAAGATAAAGAGGAGCGAGGAAGTGAATGGTGGCAACTTTAGAGTAGAAAAAGGAGAGGATGTAAAGAGTGAAGTGAGAGAGTTGCCACAAATATCATCTAACATTCTTGCTTTTCCTTCTCCTATTTTAAAAGCTACTTGTGTAGGTACAAAGACAAAGGATGGAGGAACACAAGTTCCCAAAAAGGAGCCTACACTTAAAGATGTGATGAGTATGCTAGTCACCGTGACTAAGCGACTTGAGGTGCTTGAGAACATGACTAAGGGATTATCATCCCAAGGTAAAGAATATCCTTCTTGTGAACTTTAAGGTACAATAGCTAAACTTCACACTTCAAGCATTTTGAATGAACAAAGTGTAAGTGATAGCTTGTCTACATTTGAGCTTAATAATTCTTTGCCATGTGTTGATAATGTCATTGTTGAGAGTGGTCATACACCAATTGATCCGATTGATGACCGAATTAATTCTTCTTGCAAGATAGATTTGTGTCCACCTAGTGTTGACACTTTCATTTTAGATGATAGTACGTTATCATGTGAAACTCATGTTGATCAACTTGTTTGTGATTCTAGTCCACTAATTGAGGGATTTTGTGATTTTACTAACGAGCCTCAAATTAGTAATGATGTTGATAAAGTTGATAATTTTATTATGCGTGACTCTTTGAGCATAATCCTTGTTGAAGATCCTATTAGTTATTATGCTTATAGAGATCATGTGAATGAAAAGGCTTTGAAAGATGACATTTGTTCCTTGGAGAGTAAGATTACATGCTTTATTTTACCTTCTTTAATTGATCATTCTCTCTTTAAGTACAATGACTAGTTTGATGATAATGAGCTCATTCCTAGTGGTGTTAAAAGTGATAGTGATGTAGCTCTTTTTGAGGGCTATAACTTGTATGATAACCCACTATGGGACGTTGAAAAGAAAGGTGATGTATGTTTGCCAATTGGGAAAAATGGTTGTTTTTTTTAGCAAGATATGTGAATATTCTTTCCTTTTAACGCTGGTGACACTTTAAGAGTGTGTGATTTGGCCATAGTCCTATCTTGGAGGTGGTCTAACTTGGAAATAGAGGATCAATTGTATTGCATTTCTTATAGAATCAATGTAACCTTTCTTGCTTGCTATTTTGAAACCGTTGGTTCTGTTATGATGTCCTTGTTTCCTGATCGTTGGAATAGTCAAGTACTTTATGCTTCATTTGAGAGATTATTCTTTAGGAGAATACTTGATGCTTGATTATATAACAAGTTTGTACATCCTTGGCGTATTGGAAGGATTGATAATGCTAACACTAACCCTCATGCCTTGAGGTCCTTGTTGTTATTTGTTTTTCCTATGATTTTGCTAGGTTTGGATTCGAGGACGAATCCTTTCCAAGAAAGGGAGAATAATGCAAGCCGAGTTTCCTCAAAACCTTGCAAACAAAGCCGAGCTAAGGAGTTTATAGAATTTTCATCGAGTCAATACTTTGGAGGCTTAGATGGTTCTTGGAAAGAAGACTTGAAGGCCAACAACTTGCTCAAATGGAAGTACAAGGGAGGAGAGAGAAAAGGGGCTATGTATACAAAGAGGCTATTTTTAAAGTACAAGCCCTCAAGCCTAAGAATACTAAGAAGGCCCTTATTTCATTAAGAGTATTTTTGTAATAATCACCCTTAGTCTTCATCTTTAGCATAGCTTAGTATAAATGCTACACTTAGCCATTTTATTAGGTAGATTATTTTGATATGTTTAATTCTCATGAATTGAGTGAAACTCTTGATAGAGTTAGGGCTTAAGGCCATTGTTGCTTGATGTTATTTGATACATTGCTTGCAAGAGGAAATCAATCCTCTTGAGGGTTCATCTTATAGGTTAGGTGCTTGATTTGGTTCCATTAATTAGAGGTTTTAGCTTTCTATAGCTATTGTTGCGAATTAATTCCTATCTTGTGTCTTGCTTTCTATCCTTCTATCTTTAATTCTTGTTCTTAGAGTTAGGATTCCAATTTTTGCATTTCGATATTGTATCATTTCTGGTCCTGATTATTATTTTTTGTGAATCAAATTTTATTGTCTACAGAAATATGGCAAGTTCCCTTTCAACAATTGTTTTTCTTTCTATGAATGCACTTCGTTACATAAAGGCACAATAAGTATGAATAATTCTACTAATTAAGTAGTTGCTATAGCACCATTGACATCATCATCGAATTCATGAGCCACCATTTCATCACGAAATAAGAGCTTAAGATATGGAAGACTTCTTGGAAGCATGGGCAGATCGATCGTATAAGTTAACACTCATCAAATCAAAAGCAATGCATGTTTTGGGCTAGAATCTTAGGGTATCTTTGGCTCAAGAGAATGAAGATGGTGCAATATGCCCCAACAACATTCCCTGCTTCAATAGCCACTCCTGTACCTGTACCAGTTTGAGCAGCCAAGATATTGACACTTAAACTGTTGAGACTGAATGAGATCCATTTGGAAGGATGTCATATTGAAAAGGTGTTAGGAATTTGCTTTCTGAACTGCCGTAAACTTTTTTTACTATTTTAATTTTGAGTAAGACTTAGTCAATTAGTTGTTAGCCATGTGTTCTTATTATTTAGGAGTTAGTTCTAAAAGTTGGTGATTCTATGAATTGTGACTTTTACTGCTCTATTTTATTCTTGTTCTTATAAATGTAACCTGCAGACAATCAATAAATGTGTTCTTCTGTTGATATGCTTCTTACTTCTCTGCTTTCTAATATCTTTTTCTTCTAAAATTACCAATAATTGGTATCAGAGCCCTATTTCTTGCTGGATCTGTGAGTATTCTTTGTGATTGAATGTTTCAAGTGAGTCTAGCATCACAACCAGAAACACCAAAAATTAAAATATGAAAGAAAGCTCAAGTTTCTCGGCAATAGCACCTCCAGTCTTTAATGGTGAAAATTTTCACATGTGGGCGGTGGTGCGGATGGACACCTATCTAGAAGCTTTAGATCTTTGGGAGGCAATCGAGGAAGACTATGAAGTTCTTCCACTACCCGCAAACTCAATAATGGATCAAATCAGAAATCATAAGGACAAAAAATTCAGAAAATCTAAGGCAAAGGCGTGTCTCTTTTCGACAGTCTCTTCAACAATTTTCACTCGTATTATGTATCAAAAATCAGCAAAAGTCATCTGGAATTATCTCAAGGAAGAATATGAAGTAGATGATCGTATCAAAGGTATGCAAGTGTTGAATCTCATTAGAGACTTTGAGTTGCAGAAGATGAAAGAGTCGAAAACTATCAAAGAGTACTCTGACAGGCTTATGAACATAGCAAACAAAGTAAGATTACTTGGTTCTGAGTTTAAAGACTCTCGTATTGTTGAAAAGATTCTTTTACTGTACCTGAAAGATTTGAAGTCACCATAGCCACTTTGAAAAACACCAAGGATTTGTCCAAAAGCGAAGCGCTTACCAAGCGCGAAGGAAAGGGCCTTCGCCACTTGAGCCGTATACGGGGGAACTCGCACGTGCGGTTCTTGGGGGGGAGAGCTAGTAGGAGCCATCCCATCCCAATAGCGTATATTTGGAGCTCAATATGAAATCCTATTTTCTTGCAAGACTCGTTCGGATAAGGGAAAACTCCAGAGATTGCTTCGAAATAAGATCCTTGCGTTGACCCTTTCCTGAACCAGAACCGGGGGAGGATGAGAGGAAAAGGTACTTTGGCAAAATTAATGAATTCCTTGCAGGCACAAGAACAAAGAAGGGTTATGAAAGAAGATGGAATTAAAGAGGGAGCGTTGCCAGCCAAAAATGAAGATACTAGAAGATACAAAAAAAACAATAAGAAGAACCATCTAACAAATGGAGAAGAAGCAGCCCGCTAAAACAACAAAAGCAAAGCAGGTAGCTCCAAAGGAAACTACCCTTTTTGTAAGCATTGTGGAAAGAATGGGCACGCGCCGTACAAGTGTTGAAAAAGGCCCGATGCTAAGTGCAGTAAGTGCAACCAATTTGGGCACGAAGCAATCATCTGTAAGAATAAATCTCAGCTGCATGACACAGATGCCCAGGTTGTCAATGAACAAAAAGAAAATCAACTCTTTATCACAACATGTTTTGCAAGCAACGTTTCAACCAAGTCTTGGTTGATCGATAGAGGATGCATAAATCATATACTAATGACAAAGATCTCTTTAAAAACTTGAGAACTACTGGAGTTGCAAAAGTTAAAATAGGCTATGGCGGTCATATTCTAGCAAAAGGAATGGGAACCATTACAATTGAAACACAATCAGATACTAAAATAATTTATGATGTTCTTTATGTACTCGACTTGGACCAAAACTTGTTAAGTGTTGGCCAATTATTAGAAAAAGGTTTCAAATTATATTTTGAAGATAAACATTGATTGATCAAAGAAGCCTCAGGACAAGACTTGTTTAAAGTCAAACTGAGAGGCAAACATTTCTCATTTAATCCATTGGAGAAAGAGTAGATGGTGTATTCAGCAAAAGAAAATGATGTCAAGTTATGGCATAAGAGACTCGTACACTATCATTATCAAGTGCTTCTTAAAATGCAGAAACTGAAGATGGTGGAGAACCTTCCTAACCTGGGAGTAAATTCTACAAATTATTGTGCTTGTCAATTTGGAAAACAACTTCCATTCTCAAAGGCAACTTGGAGAGCGACAAGAAAGTTGCAGCTAGTTCACACTGATATTGGAGGACCCCATGGGACTCCTTCACTTTTAGTGGTTTTTACTACGTTATTTTTATTGATGATTTGATCCAAATGTGGTGAATTTATTTTCTTAAGTTCAAATCAGAGGTTAAGAGCATGTTTTGAAAGTTCAAAGCCAGAGTGGAAAATGAAAGGTGCTGCAAAGTTCAGATTTCACGATATGACAATGGCAAGGAGTATACTTCTCATCAGTTCGATCTATTTTTTGAGGAAGCAAAGATTGAACGTCAACTTAATGCTCCATATACTCCAGAACAAAATAGAGTTAGTGAGAGAAGAAAAAGATTTATTATGGAGATGGCAAGATGTATGTTGCACGAAAATAATTTGCCAAAGATATTTTGGACAGAGGCAGCAAACACAGTTGTGTTCCTATAGAATGGACTTTCCTCAAAGGTTGTGAAAGATCAAACTCCTTTTGAAGCATGGTATGGGTACAAGCCTCCGCTGTATTTTCTTAAAGTGTTTGGTTGTCTTTGTTTTACCTATGTTCCTTAGGTTAAACGAGATAAACTAGAAAAAAGGCTGCCTCAGATATTTTTATTGGGTATAGTACTGTTTCACAGGCGTACAAAATCTTTCAACTAGAAGTTGAGAAGATAGTTATCAGTAGAGATATTCACTTGATGGAAAATGAAGAATGGGATTGGGAAAATTCAAAAAATTCCGTCTAGAAAATAAGCTCAGGGTTAAACGAAAGGGAGGATGATCCACCGATTAGGGGAACTCGATTGCGCTCTGACATACATCAGAGATGCAATATTGCAATATGTGAACCGACTAACCCTGAAGATGCTCTCAAAGACCCCAAGTGGGAAAATTCAATGGAAAAGTAGCTGCTTATGATCAGAAAAAATAATACGTGATAGCTTGTTGACATACCTCAAGGCAAAAAGGTAATTGGGGTAAAATGGGTATCTCGAACCAAGCTAAATGTTGATGCACTACTAAAAAAAGCCTGAAAAATGACGGTCAAAAGCGACGTTGTCCGTTGCTTTTTTGGTCAAAATTGACGAAAAAGCGACAGACTCACTTCCATGAAAAAGTGGTGAGTCGCTTTTTCAAAAGTGACGGACAACGTCTCTTTAAAAATGATGGACATAGACACAACACGATATTTTTTTTAACTTTTTTTCAGAAAAGTGACGGACAAAAGAGACGTTGTCCGTCGCTTTTTTGCATTTTTTCATATGCAAAAAACCTGCATTTTCAATATGCACCACCTGCCATTTTACAAAACTAATTTAATTACAGTCCAAATCAATACTAATTGCTGCCACAATATTCTTTAAGCTACTACAACATCAACAAAAAACTAAATATGAAATAAAACACTCATTAAACACATAAAAGATCCACCAAAAGGACCTACAAAGTATTTCAAAACTTAGAAAAAGTTCAAGATTATGAATAAAGTGTCAAAATATGAATGCAAGATAAAAGAAGTTGATTTAGGGTTTGTTTGAACTACAACAACATGGATTTTGATAAGTTGCAAAGTATTTGAAAAAAAGAGTCAAGATTGCAATCAAATTCACAAATTCCTTCTCATTCACAGTTTTTCACAAGCTTGCACAACTTTCACATTATTTCAATAAATTACTCTCTAATTTTATCTTTTAGTACTTTAATTTCAACTTCAAATCCTCATTTTCCTAACAACAACACTTACATACACTCAAAATTTTACATAACTTAGCACAACTTTCGTATTATTCCAACTAAACCAAAACACACAAGCAAATTCACAAGTTACTTCTCATTCACAACTTTCAACAAGCTTACACAGATTTCGCATTATTTCAACTAAACTAAAAATTTATCAATCTGATTGAATTTTGAAAGTCTTTTTCTCCATGAAAAATCACCTAATACAATATATTCACAAATTACTCACTAATTTCACCTCTTAATACTTCAATTTGAACTTCAAATTCTCATTTTTCTAACAATAACATACATACACTCAAATTACCACATAACTCACACAACTTTCACACTATTCCAACTAAACCAAAACACATTTACAAGTTACTTCTCATTCACAATTTTTCACAAGCTTACACGAATTTCTCATTATTCTAACTAAACTAAAAATTTATCAATCCGGTAGAATTTTGAAAATATTTTTTCTCCATGAGTAATTACCTAATACAATATCTTCACAAATTACACTACTCTCACTTCTTAATACTTCAATTGAAACTACAAATCCTCATATTTCTAACAATAACACTTACATACACTTAAATTACCACATAACTCACACAACTTTCACACTATTCCAACTAAATCAAAACACATTCACAAGTTACTTCTCATTCATAACTTTTCACAAGCTTACAATAATTTCTCATTATTCTAACTAAACTAAAAATTTATCAATTCGGTAGAATTTTGAAAGTATTTTTTCTCCATGAAAAATCACCTAATACAATATCTTCATAAATTACACTATTTTCATCTCTTAATACTTCGATTTGAACTATACATCCTCGTTTTTCTAACAATAACACTTACAGACACTCAAATTACCACATAACTGACACAACTTTCACACTATTCTAACTAAATCAAAACACATTCACAAGTTACTTCTCATTCACAACTTTTCACAAGCTTATCCGAATTTCTCATTATTCTAACTAAACTAAAAATTTATCAATCCGGTTAAATTTTGAAAGTATTTTTTCTCCATGAAAAATTACCTAATACAATATGTTCATAAATTACTTACTAATTTCACCTCTTAATACTTCAATTTGAATTTCAAATCCTCATTTTTCTAACAATAAGACTTATATACACTCAATTTTTCACATAACTTACAAGACTAACATAATTTTTTTTTTTAAAATAAAAGTCGGGCATTAAGCCCTTTATTAAAATGAACAAGACTAACATAAACTTAGGTTCACAAGACTAACCTAAACTAAGGTTCACAAGTCTAACCTAAACTAGCAAGCGTTATTCAAGGTTCAAACACTAACAATGTAATAAACTAACACTAACCTAAATTAATAACTAATAGCTTAAAAAAATCAAACATTACCTAAATTCAAAACTAATAGCAAAAAACTAATCAAAAATTAATCAAAAACTAAGATTCATATAACAATCAATTAAAGATTCAAAACTAACACTAACCTAAAGTAAAAATTAATAGCAAAAACAACTAATTTTAATCTAAATTCAAAATTAATAGCAAGCATTAACCTAAATTAAGGTTCACAAGACTAACGTAAATTAGCAAGCATTATTCATGGTTCACAAACTAACATTAATGTAATAAATTAACACTAACCTAAAGTGAAAACTAATAGCAAAAACATCTAATTTTAACCTTAATTCAAAATTAATAGCAAGCATTAACCTAAATTAAGGTTCACAAGATTAACCTAAACTAACAAGCATTATTCACGGTTCACAAACTAACATTAATGTAATAAACTAACACTAACCTAAATTGATAACTAATAGCTTAAAAAAATTAAACATTGCCTAAATTCAAAACTAATAGCAAAAAAATAATTAAATATGAATCAAAAACTAAGGTTTATATAACAATCAATTAAAAATTTAAAACTAAGACTAATTACCTAAAGTAAAAACTAATAGCAAAAAATTCTAACTTTAACCTAAATTCAAAATTAACACTAACCTAAAGTTGAAAACTAATTCAAGATTATAACCCAAAACTAATAATATAAACTAACAACATTTAAAAAACTTAACTTCAAAAAACTTACCTTCAAGAACCTAATTCAACTAATAATGTAATTAACAAATTAAATCACTAACCTAAAGCATTCACAAATTCAAGAACCTAATTCAAGTTCAAAGTTTTCAAATTCAACATAAATCAAATTCATGTTTACAAATTCAAGAACCTAATTCAAGTTCAAAGTCCCCAAATTCAACCTAAAATCACATTCAAGTTCACAAATTCACAAATTTAAGTTCATATATTCAACCTAAAATCAAATATACAAATTCTAAATTTAAAGTTCTCAAATTCAACCTAAAATCAAATTCATATTCACAAACTAACAATATTCATAATTTTACAAGAATTAATCTAATAAACTAAAATAGGAATCAAGAATTAAAGTATTAAAAAAAAAATCAAAATGGAAGAAATCCTAACCTCTACAATGGACGAGGGCAGCGGTAGTGATGGAGAAAGATGGAGGAGGATGTTACAGCAGTGGAGGAAGATGGAGGAGGAGGATGAGGAGGAGAAGGAGGAGGAGGCGGTAGTAGAGGAAGATGGAGGCGAGGATGGTGGAGTTGCTATGGAGGAGGAGAGAAATGGAGGAGAGAAGAGAAGAGAAGAGAAGAGAGAAATGGAGAAAAGACCCGGTTGAGTCTATATCTTTTAAGAAAAGTGACGGACAGTGTCGCTTTGTCTGTCGCTTTTCTTCATTAATGATTGACCATCTTTGACCAAAAAGCAATGGACAAAAAAATGTTGATTCGTCGCTATTCTTTTTAAAAAATAAATATAAATTAATAAATTAAAATTTTAAAAAAAAGACAGGCAGTCGTTATTTTAAAATTATTTTTAAAATTATTTTTAATAATTGAGACGTTGTCCATTGCTTTTGCAAAAAAATAAATATAAATTTAAAAAAAATAGGAAAAGCGACGGACATCGTCACTTTTTTGGAGCGACGCTGTCCGTCGCTTTTCTGTCCGTCTCTTTTTGAGTTGTTTTTAGTAGTGATGGTTCAATCAACAAGCATAAAGCAAGGCTTGTAGTTAAGGGTTATGTGCAGATATTTGGTGTTGATTATTCTTATACTTTTGCTCTAGTTGCTAGACTCGACACAATCAGATTGCTTCTTACCATATCTGTAAAATGTGGCTGGAAAGTGCATTAAATGGATGTCAAATCAATATTTTTTAATGGAATTCTAGAAGAAGAAATTTATGTCGAGCAAACTGAAGGTTTTTTTGTAAAAGTAAAAGAAGAGAAAGTCTACCGACTACATAAAACTCTTTATGGCCTAAAACAGGCACCAAGAGCTTGGCATAGTCGAATAGATGATTATTTGCTTGGCCTCGATTTTGAAAAAAGTCTTTCAGAATTCACATTGTATGTTCAATGCAATAACAGTGAGATTCTTGTTGTTTCTCTTTATGTGGATGACCTTTTGATCACAGGGAGCAGTGCAAAGCTTATTGATGAGTTCAAGCAAGAAATGATGCAAGCTTTTGAAATGTCTGATCTTGGTCTGATGAATTATTTCCTTGGAATGGAGATTACACAGGGAAAAGATGAGTTTTTCATTTGCCAGAAAAATTACGCAAATGAAATTCTCATGAAATTCAAAATGAAAAATTGCAAAGAGATGAATACTCCCATGAACCAAAAAGAGAAACTAAGCAAAGATGATGGAGCCGAAAAGGTGGAGGAAACGTACTTCAAAAGTTTCATTGAGTGTTTGATGTATCTTACATCAACAAAACCCGATATATTGTATGCAATAAGTGTTCTATCCAGGTTTATGCATTGTCCAAGTGAAGTATATTTACAGGCAGCCAAAAGAATTGTGTGATACATCAAAGGAACCATCACCTATGGAGTCAAATTTCAGAAGAGTCAACCTGTGAAGCTTTGTGGGTACTCTGACAGTGATTGGGGCGGTTCCAAAGACGACTCGAAGAGTACTTCAGGGTACTGTTTTAGTCTTAGTTCTGGAATTTTCTCATGGAGTTGTAAGAATTAGGATATTGTTGTTCAATCTACTGCTGAACCTGAGTTTGTGACAGCTACAACAACAGTAAATCAAGCATCGTGGCTGAAGAAAATTTTGGTTGATCTACATATGGAACTAGCAGAAAGCATTGAAGTGTTCGTGGACAACCAAGCTGCAATAGCTATTTCTCACAATCCTGTGTTTCATGGGAAACTAAGCACTTCAATATCAAGTTTTTCTTCTTGAGAGAAGTGCAAAAAGATGGAGATATAACTCTTTGTCTACTGCAAGATGGAAGAACAATTGCTTGATATATTCACTAAGCCTTTACCAGTCAGCAAGTTCGAGCCTCTCAGAAAGAAAATTGGTGCTTGCAGTTTTCAAAGCAAGGAGGAGTGTTAGGAATTTGCTTTTTGAACTACAGTAAACTTTTTTTTACTACTTTAGCTTTGAACAAGACTTAGTCAATCAGTTGTTAGTTATGTGTTCCTATTATTTAGGAGTTAGTTCTAAAAGTTAGTGATTCTATGAATCGTACTTTTACTACATTGTTTCATTCTTGTTCTTATAAATGTAACCTGCAGACAATCAATAAATGTGTTCTTCTGCTGACATGCTTCTTACTTCTCTGCTTTCTAATATCTTTTTCTTCTAAAATTACCAACAAAAGGCCACCCGACAGTGCTCTGTTGGTCCATTTAGTGGATCCTCCCTCCAGAAACAAGATCATATTGAGCAGCAACTTCAAGGAAGATAGCATAGGGACATGATATTACCTATATATGGTGGCGGGTGTCATGCCAGAGGAAAATGAGTCGACTATTTAGGATGTTCTGTCATCGTCGTAGATCCACCTTACCACCTACCCACTCATTAATTACGGTGTTCAGCTGACTTGCATTGATATATATTACGCTATAGATAGAGGAAGTTGGTATGCGAGATGGATAAAGTCCGCTTCATCTAATGCTTACTCTCATCTTGCGAAGAGCTTCCCAAATGATCCAATGAATCCATCTCAACACTGATTTACTCTTCGAATCACAAGTTTTTGCATCTTCAAAGTTGGCCTCATGTATGAGAACGGTTGCTCCACGGGAAGCTTCAACCACTTCTGGACAAGGCCTAGTGTCACCAGAGTAAACAATCTTGCAACCTGGTATTTTCTTCCCAGCAACACCAGTCCTATCAGCATACTTCAACACAATTCCATAAGCTTTCACAACTTTTGCCTATATTTTATTTGGCAAGTCAGCATTTGATAAGAGGTTCTTGTACTTGCAACTCTTTAGCAATTTATGCAACTAAAAACAATTTAAGAAGTTGCAAGTTCATTTTACAAATTAAACAACAATGTAAGCAACTTTAAACATAAGCTGAGAAATAAATCTAGCATTCTTGTCTATCGATTACAGCTCCCCGCTTTAATAACTAGTAAAGCAGCTTGTACCATTTTACAGAAGAAATTATCAACACTCTCACTAGTTCAGGGGAAAAGATTTGCAGTAGAAAAACCTTGGAATTACACTTTAAGGAACCTGTCAAACCAATTGCACCATCAATGGAGTCATTTGATGCCCAATACCAGCTTGGGAAATCAGCTGAAATGTCGGAAAGAACAAAAAATTTCAGAAATGGCATGAAAACTAGCAACCTAAACTGGAAAAAGAACTGATCTCTACAAACACAACATTTTCAACTTCCTGCGACTTTTGCCATCTTGAATAACTTTCATGCAAAAGTCAACTACCAGAACTTAAATACTAATAAGAAGTACTGCCCCTGTTTCAATTTGTTTGACCTACTTTCCGTTTTAGTCTGTTTAAAAAAGAATGACCCTTTTCCTTTTTAGCAACTTTTTAATTCTAACTTTCCACATGGCATGTTTAAGACCACTAGATTAAATGACATTTTAGTACATTTGACATATCTTTAATTTAAGACCACAAGATTCAAAAGTCTTCTTTTATTTTCTTAAACTCCGTGCCAAGTCAAAATAGGCCAAACAAATTGAAACGGAGGGAGTAATTTTTTCAAAAATTAATATTAAAATTTCCAAATCTGCTGGTCCGGTGAGAAGAAAATTTTGGTAAAATCTAGCACTTTGATGACTAATTCAGCTCAAATGGCAAAGTGACAAACATAAATATCACTCAGATAGCACAAACTGACAGTACCAAAATGAAGAGATGGGATACAAGTTGGTTAACTGAAATTTGAAGACACACCAATGGCATATAAACATCTGCATTAATGTTACTTGTTGCTTGATTTTAGCTATCAGTACATGCATGTGTGACTGTGACTAATTTTTAGGCTGTGCTCTATAGAGAAATGGGTAGACAGGCCATAAGATTGATTGGTATAACAAAAAGAAATTCAAAAGGTCGGTCAATAATTAAAAGAAAGAAGTGCAACATCGTTCTTTCATAATCAGCAATTGAGACAATCAAACCACAATTTGTTTACTTCTTATTTCTCCCTTTTCAGCTCTTATTTCTTTTGTTTTCCTAAAAAAGGAGGGTGGCAGTGAGGATAACTTTGTACCTTGAAATTAAGTGGACAGTCAGCATCTGCACAAGCGTTACGGGCTCTTGACGTTGGAATATCCAGGCCAGCAATTGGACAACGAGGATCTTCCTCTCCTACATATCCCAAATGTAGAGTTATTTGCACAAATTTGAAATGGTACATACCTTCTGATAATTTATGTGTACTAAATGGTGATGGCATGAAACATCACAAATCATATGAACAAATAGATCATACCATTTAAAATCAATAAAGGGCGTGGTGCAATGGCCGGTATTGTGTATGGTGAATCAAATTGAGAAGCCAAACCGGGAGCAATTCTGTCCCAGACCTGGTAACATATTCTAATTAACGTCAAAAAGAAGTCTTTGTTTGATGAATATTATCGTGAGAAGTTGACAACTTCTAATGCTACAATTTGGAAACTGAAACTATAACAATATCCAATTTTTAGAATATAGCAAATTAGATGGATAAGGTTACGAAGAAGTCATGGTCGTACCAACAAAAACATCCGATGGCTTTTGGTCTCATAAATTTTGATTTCCTACAGCATGAGGTACTGGTTTTCTATCCTAATTAGTAGAAACTATGAGAGTTCCGCTAAAAGAGGATGAGTCTATACCTCGAACCTTATTTATACATCAGCTGAACTTCTCAGAATAATCCAAACAATGTGAGATGTCATTTTTCTACTGGTTACTCCAGAAAGTAGTAAAATCTATGGAAGTTCCACTAAAGAAGGATGTGCCTCACCTTATTTATACGTCAGCTAAACATCTAAGAATAAATCTGAAAAATGTAAGATTTCATTTTTCTTCTGGTTACTCAATAGACCCTGCTCCCTTCCACGAGAACTTGCCTAAACAGATTCAGTTTTGTTGTTACTGCTCACCTTTTCCCTAAAATGATCATGGATGTTTACAGAGTTTCTGGTGAAAGTCTTGATCAACTGTAAAATAGGAGCATTTTTTAACCTTCTTACAACAACAACATACCCACAAGTGGGGTCTGGGGAAGGTAGTCTGTAAACAGACCTTACCCCTACCTTGGGAGGTAGAGAGGTTGTTTCTGATAGACTCTCGGCTCTAGAAAATAATAGGAGTGAAGAAATCAAGTCAAAATACTACACAAGACCTTTTTTTACCTTTCTTTTGACTATAAATTTAAATGGCTGCAACTAGTGCATCCAGCCACAAGCTTGCTCTTAAGAAACTTACTTCAACAAATCTAGAGTTAGTTTTACTCTTGCACTTCCCTTTGGTGATAAGAAACAAGATATGATTGTCCCTAATCTCCCGCCACTTTAACATCAGTTTTATTCAAAAGAATGAAGCAACTTGAATAAACTAACATAGGATCCGCACGAACAGAATGATCAAGTCGCTTGCTAGAATGCAAAAAGGCCAGAAAGGGTACAAGAAGCATGAAATCCTGACTGATAACGCTCAAACTACACCTCAAATTAATGAAGCGTAAGCGATCGTTGTCAAGTAAAGAACCCAACAAGGTTGGGGTCGAATCCCACAGAGAATATGGTGAAGATTAAGACTTTAGTGAAGTAGATGACTAGTGATCAATTGTTTCCGATAAATAA